>JAVJIF010030626.1:0-154443 GCA_038442645.1 Agave tequilana
TTAATGGGGTATTTATAGCCCCCAGAAAAATATAGCCGTTGGCAGCAGATCCTGCCAAAAATGACCTACCGGTCGACCGTGCGGTCGACCGGCCAACGGTCACATTTTGACCGTTGCCAGCTAACGGTCGACCGCCCGGTCGACCGAAACAAACAGAGAGTTGCTGCATGCAGTCGGTCGCCCGTGCGGTCGACCGGACCATGTGGCAGCCAGCGTGCACGTATCCATGCACGTCGGTCGACTGATACGGTCGACCGGCTACATGGTGCGGTCGACCGCAGGGGTCGACCGACCTAGCCTGGCAGAGACTGTTCTGGTCAGCAAAAACATGTAATTTTTAATCCTAAAAATTCCCATTAAATCTCTAAAAATCCACAAAAAAATAGTTTATCATTTTTCATTGAAATACAAACTTGTGTTAAAAAGTTAACACAAATCTCAAACATTTTGAACTATTTTTGTGTTATAGAAATTTTACCAAAAACCAAAAACTGTATTTTCTAAAACTTGAATTTTTGAATAGAAAATACATTTTGTCCAAAACTCATCCAAATACAAAAACATGATATTAAACAACATTTAGGCATAAGTATATGGATATAATCCTATATACATGAAACATATATATATATATATATATATATTATATATATATATATATATATATATATATATATATATATATATATATATATTATATATATATATATCCATGTTTTGACTTTAATTCCAAAATATGTTTTGTTAAAAATACCAAAACATAAAACACATGAATAACTGAGTCAAAACTAAGTTTGTCTAGGAAGTTAAGCATGCATGTATATGGAACAATTCTAATATACATTAAACCATGTAACTTGTTTTGATCTATCTATTCATGAAACCAAGATCGGTTAAACCAAAAGCGGAAAAACCGAAAACCAATATTCAAAACATGAAACGTGTGTGTTGTGAACTTGAGCATATCATACTATTCTAATCTTTACAATTTGGATCTAAACACAAAACTAAACTATGGTACCGATGTCTTATTGTAGAGCGCAATCTCCAAGCCGACTCGATCTAAAACTCTTTGATCCACAGAGCAAGTGCTATATGTGATCTTTGACGCTCGGGCTCTTGAATCAACATGTGAAAGCTTCCAAATCATCTTGTTGAAGCTAATCACCTACTAATAACTTGATTAATGATCTGAAACTAAAATCACAAGATTATTAGTACACATAACTACATAAGTTAATCATCATCAAAACTAGAGTGGAAGGCCTCTAGGCCAACAATAGATACCAATTGAAAATCACCTAGAGGGGGGGTGAATAGGTGATAAAGCTAATCTAATGAACTTAATGCGAAATTTAAAAACTAATTGCAATTAGACAAATGCAACCAACTAGAGATGCACACACAACCAACCCAGCATATAAATATGAATGAACAATATGAATAGATGCAAGGCACAAAGTAAAGAGAGAGAGAGGGATAGAGTAAGAGCCAAGGGATCAAGCGCAAACAACAAGATATGTTCGAGGTTCGTGCACCCAGCTCTACATTCCCGCCTTCACCCAGAAGGATTTTAAGTCCACTAGCTTGTCCACAAAGGACTCCCACAAAGGGAACCTCCACCGAGGATTTGGGGCAATAACAATTACAAGGAGTACCCAACTCCTCTCCTTACAAACAATCCCTCCTCCTTGAGGCACAACAACAATCACCTCACAACTTGAGGGATTAGCACAAACCAATACAAGGATCACCTCACAACTTGAGGGATACAACCCAAAGGCACAAAGCCAAGAAAAGATTGGGTTTACAACTTGGTGGTCTAAAAAAAAACCACAAACAATTCTTTCCACACAAAGATCCTAGAAAAACTAATTGCAATTAGACAAATGCAACCAACTAGAGATGCACACACAACCAAGCCAAGCATATAAATATGAATGAACAATATGAATAGATGCAAGGCACAAAGTAAAGAGAGAGAGAGAGAGAGAGATAGAGTAAGAGCCAAGGGATCAAGCGCAAACAACAAGATATGTTTCGAGGTTCGAGCACCCAGCTCTACATCCCCGCCTTCACCCAGAAGGATTTTAAGTCCACTAGCTTGTCCACAAAGGACTCCCACAAAGGGAACCTCCACCGAGGATTTGGGGCAATAACAATTACAAGGAGTACCCAACTCCTCTCCTTACAAACACAACCTCCTCCTTGAGGCACAACAACAATCACCTCACAACTTGAGGGATTAGCACAAACCAATACAAGGATCACCTCACAACTTGTGGGATACAACCCAAAGGCACAAAGCCAAGAAAGATTGGGTTTACAACTTGGTGGTCTAAACAACAACCACAAACAATTTCTTTCCACACAAAGATCTTATAGAATGAGATAGTAGATGTAGCTCAAGTGTGGAGAAAACCAAAGGAATGGAAATCAAAATCACAAAGAAAATCCTTGGGAAAAACTGAAACCAAGATATAGAAGTTGAATCAAAACTCTTTTTCCCAAAAACCCTTTTCTTTGATTTTCCAAACCCTAGCAAAAACACCAAATAAATTGTTCATATAAAGCCCAAAACTTTTTTTGATTGTTGTGAAAACACTAGAGAGTAAGGAAAAATTCGCACCAAAAAATCTTATGGAAAACTGGCCATTAATGGGGTATTTATAGCCCCCAGAAAAATATAGCCGTTGGCAGCAGATCCTGCCAAAAATGACCTACCGGTCGACCGTGCGGTCGACCGGCCAACGGTCACATTTTGACCGTTGCCAGCTACCGGTCCACCGCCCGGTCGACTGAAACAAACAGAGAGTTGCTTGCATGCAGTCGGTCGCCCATGCGGTCGACCGGACCATGTGGCAGCCAGCGTGCACGTATCCGTGCACGTCGGTCGACTGATACGGTCGACCGGCTACTTGGTGTGGTCGACCGTAGAGGTCGACCGACCTAGCCTGGCAGAGACTGTTCTGGTCAGCAAAAACATGTAATTTTTAATCCTAAAAATTCCCATTGAATCTCTAAAAATCTACAAAAATAGTTTATCATTTTTCATTGAAATACAAACTTGTGTTAAAAAGTTTAACACAAATATCAAACATTTTGAACTATTTTTGTGTTATAGAAATTTTGCCAAAAACCAAAAATTGTATTTTCTAAAACTTGGATTTTGAATAGAAAAAATACATTTTGTCCAAAACTCATCCAAATACAAAAACATGATATTAAACAACATTTAGGCATGATGTATATGGATATAATCCTATATACATAAAACATATATATATATATATCCATGTTTTTGACTTTAATTCCAAAATATGTTTTGTTAAAAATACCAAAACATAAAACACATGAATAAGTGAGTCAAAACTAAGTTTGTCTAGGAAGTCAAGCATGCATGTATATGGAACAATTCTAATATACATTAAACCATGTAAACTTGTTTTGATCTATCTATTCATGAAACCAAGATCGGTTAAACCAAAAGCGAAAAAACCGAAAACCAATATTCAAAACATGAAACATGTGTGTTGTGAACTTGAGCATATCATACTATTCTAATCTTTACAATTTGGATCTAAACACAAAACTAAACTATGGTACCGATGTCTTATTGTAGAGCGCAATCTCCAAGCCGACTCGATCTAAAACTCTTTGATCCACAGAGCAAGTGCTATATGTGATCTTTGACGCTCGGGCTCTTGAATCAACATGTGAAAGCTTCCAAATCATCTTGTTGAAGCTAATCACCTACTAATAACTTGATTAATAATCTGAAACTAAAATCACAAGATTATTAGTACACATAACTACATGAGTTAATCATCATCAAAACTAGAGTGGAAGGCCTCTAGGCCAACAATAGATACCAATTGAAAATCACCTAGAGGGGGGGTGAATAGGTGATAAAGCTAATCTAATGAACTTAATGCGAAATTTAAAAATTAATTGCAATTAGACAAATGCAACCAACTAGAGATGCACACACAACCAACCCAAGCATATAAATATGAATGAACAATATGAATAGATGCAAGGCACAAAGTAAAGAGAGAGAGAGGGATAGAGTAAGAGCCAAGGGATCAAGCGCAAACAACAAGATATGTTTCGAGGTTCGTGCACCCAGCTCTACATTCCCGCCTTCACCCAGAAGGATTTTAAGTCCACTAGCTTGTCCACAAAGGACTCCTACAAAGGGAACCTCCACCGAGGATTTGGGGCAATAACAATTACAAGGAGTACCCAACTCCTCTCCTTACAAACAATCCCTCCTCCTTGAGGCACAACAACAATCACCTTACAACTTGAGGGATTAGCACAAACCAATACAAGGATCACCTCACAACTTGAGGGATACAACCCAAAGGCACAAAGCCAAGAAAAGATTGGGTTTACAACTTGGTGGTCTAAAAAAAAACCACAAACAATTTCTTTCCACACAAAGATCCTAGAAAAACTAATTGCAATTAGACAAATGCAACCAACTAGAGATGCACACACAACCAAGCCAAGCATATAAATATGAATGAACAATATGAATAGATGCAAGGCACAAAGTAAAGAGAGAGAGAGAGAGAGAGAGAGAGAGATAGAGTAAGAGCCAAGGGATCAAGCGCAAACAACAAGATATGTTTCGAGGTTCGAGCACCCAGCTCTACATCCCCGCCTTCACCCAGAAGGATTTTAAGTCCACTAGCTTGTCCACAAAGGACTCCCACAAAGGGAACCTCCACCGAGGATTTGGGGCAATAACAATTACAAGGAGTACCCAACTCCTCTCCTTACAAACACAACCTCCTCCTTGAGGCACAACAACAATCACCTCACAACTTGAGGGATTAGCACAAACCAATACAAGGATCACCTCACAACTTGTGGGATACAACCCAAAGGCACAAAGCCAAGAAAAGATTGGGTTTACAACTTGGTGGTCTAAACAACAACCACAAACAATTTCTTTCCACACAAAGATCCTATAGAATGAGATAGTAGATGTAGCTCAAGTGTGGAGAAAACCAAAGGAATGGAAATCAAAATCACAAAGAAAATCCTTGGGAAAAACTGAAACCAAGATATAGAAGTTGAATCAAAACTCTTTTTCCCAAAAACCCTTTTCTTTGATTTTCCAAACCCTAGCAAAAACACCAAATAAATTGTTCAATATAAAGCCCAAAAACTTTTTTTGATTGTTGTGAAAACACTAGAGAGTAAGGAAAAATTCGCACCAAAAAATCTTATGGAAAACTGGCCATTAATGGGGTATTTATAGCCCCCAGAAAAATATAGCCGTTGGCAGCAGATCCTGCCAAAAATGACCTACCGGTCGACCGTGCGGTCGACCGGCCAACGGTCACATTTTGACCGTTGCCAGCTACCGGTCCACCGCCCGGTCGACTGAAACAAACAGAGAGTTGCTTGCATGCAGTCGGTCGCCCATGCGGTCGACCGGACCATGTGGCAGCCAGCGTGCACGTATCCGTGCACGTCGGTCGACTGATACGGTCGACCGGCTACTTGGTGTGGTCGACCGTAGAGGTCGACCGACCTAGCCTGGCAGAGACTGTTCTGGTCAGCAAAAACATGTAATTTTTAATCCTAAAAATTCCCATTGAATCTCTAAAAATCTACAAAAATAGTTTTATCATTTTTCATTGAAATACAAACTTGTGTTAAAAAGTTTAACACAAATAAAAACATTTTGAACTATTTTTGTGTTATAGAAATTTTGCCAAAAACCAAAAATTGTATTTTCTAAAACTTGGATTTTTGAATAGAAAATACATTTTGTCCAAAACTCATCCAAATACAAAAACATGATATTAAACAACATTTAGGCATGATGTATATGGATATAATCCTATATACATAAAACATATATATATATATATATATATATATATATATATATATATATATATATCCATGTTTTTGACTTTAATTCCAAAATATGTTTTGTTAAAAATACCAAAACATAAAACACATGAATAAGTGAGTCAAAACTAAGTTTGTCTAGGAAGTCAAGCATGCATGTATATGGAACAATTCTAATATACATTAAACCATGTAAACTTGTTTTGATCTATCTATTCATGAAACCAAGATCAGTTAAACCAAAAGCGGAAAAACCGAAAACCAATATTCAAAACATGAAACGTGTGTGTTGTGAACTTGAGCATATCATACTATTCTAATCTTTACAATTTGGATCTAAACACAAAACTAAATTATGATACCGATGTCTTCTTGTAGAGCGCAATCTCCAAGTCGACTCGATCCAAAACTCTTTGATCCACCGAGCAAGTGCTATATATGATTTTTGACGCTCGGGCTCTTGAATCAACATGTGAAAGCTTCCAAATCATCTTGTTGAAGCTAATCACCTACTAATAACTTGATTAATGATCTGAAACTAAAATCACAAGATTATTAGTACACATAACTACATGAGTTAATCATCATCAAAACTAGAGTGGAAGGCCTCTAGGCCAACAATAGATACCAATTGAAAATCACCTAGAGGGGGGTGAATAGGTGATAAAGCTAATCTAATGAACTTAATGTGAAATTTAAAAACTAATTGCAATTAGACAAATGCAACCAACTAGAGATGCACACACAACCAACCCAAGCATATAAATATGAATGAACAATATGAATAGATGCAAGGCACAAAGTAAAGAGAGAGAGAGAGGGATAGAGTAAGAGCCAAGGGATCAAGCGCAAACAACAAGATATGTTTCGAGGTTCGTGCACCCAGCTCTACATTCCCGCCTTCACCCAGAAGGATTTTAAGTCCACTAGCTTGTCCACAAAGGACTCCTACAAAGGGAACCTCCACCGAGGATTTGGGGCAATAACAATTACAAGGAGTACCCAACTCCTCTCCTTACAAACAATCCCTCCTCCTTGAGGCACAACAACAATCACCTTACAACTTGAGGGATTAGCACAAACCAATACAAGGATCACCTCACAACTTGAGGGATACAACCCAAAGGCACAAAGCCAAGAAAAGATTGGGTTTACAACTTGGTGGTCTAAAAAAAAACCACAAACAATTTCTTTCCACACAAAGATCCTAGAAAAACTAATTGCAATTAGACAAATGCAACCAACTAGAGATGCACACACAACCAAGCCAAGCATATAAATATGAATGAACAATATGAATAGATGCAAGGCACAAAGTAAAGAGAGAGAGAGAGAGAGAGAGAGAGAGAGATAGAGTAAGAGCCAAGGGATCAAGCGCAAACAACAAGATATGTTTCGAGGTTCGAGCACCCAGCTCTACATCCCCGCCTTCACCCAGAAGGATTTTAAGTCCACTAGCTTGTCCACAAAGGACTCCCACAAAGGGAACCTCCACCGAGGATTTGGGGCAATAACAATTACAAGGAGTACCCAACTCCTCTCCTTACAAACACAACCTCCTCCTTGAGGCACAACAACAATCACCTCACAACTTGAGGGATTAGCACAAACCAATACAAGGATCACCTCACAACTTGTGGGATACAACCCAAAGGCACAAAGCCAAGAAAAGATTGGGTTTACAACTTGGTGGTCTAAACAACAACCACAAACAATTTCTTTCCACACAAAGATCCTATAGAATGAGATAGTAGATGTAGCTCAAGTGTGGAGAAAACCAAAGGAATGGAAATCAAAATCACAAAGAAAATCCTGGGAAAAACTGAAACCAAGATATAGAAGTTGAATCAAAACTCTTTTTCCCAAAAACCCTTTCTTTGATTTTCCAAACCCTAGCAAAAACACCAAATAAATTGTTCAATATAAAGCCCAAAAACTTTTTTTGATTGTTGTGAAAACACTAGAGAGTAAGGAAAAATTCGCACCAAAAAATCTTATGGAAAACTGGCCATTAATGGGGTATTTATAGCCCCCAGAAAAATATAGCCGTTGGCAGCAGATCCTGCCAAAAATGACCTACCGGTCGACCGTGCGGTCGACCGGCCAACGGTCACATTTTGACCGTTGCCAGCTACCGGTCCACCGCCCGGTCGACTGAAACAAACAGAGAGTTGCTTGCATGCAGTCGGTCGCCCATGCGGTCGACCGGACCATGTGGCAGCCAGCGTGCACGTATCCGTGCACGTCGGTCGACTGATACGGTCGACCGGCTACTTGGTGTGGTCGACCGTAGAGGTCGACCGACCTAGCCTGGCAGAGACTGTTCTGGTCAGCAAAAACATGTAATTTTAATCCTAAAAATTCCCATTGAATCTCTAAAAATCTACAAAAATAGTTTTATCATTTTTCATTGAAATACAAACTTGTGTTAAAAAGTTTAACACAAATATCAAACATTTTGAACTATTTTTGTGTTATAGAAATTTTGCCAAAAACCAAAAATTGTATTTTCTAAAACTTGGATTTTTGAATAGAAAATACATTTTGTCCAAAACTCATCCAAATACAAAAACATGATATTAAACAACATTTAGGCATGATGTATATGGATATAATCCTATATACATAAAACATATATATATATATATATATATATATATATCCATGTTTTTGACTTTAATTCCAAAATATGTTTTGTTAAAAATACCAAAACATAAAACACATGAATAAGTGAGTCAAAACTAAGTTTGTCTAGGAAGTCAAGCATGCATGTATATGGAACAATTCTAATATACATTAAACCATGTAAACTTGTTTTGATCTATCTATTCATGAAACCAAGATCAGTTAAACCAAAAGCGGAAAAACCGAAAACCAATATTCAAAACATGAAACGTGTGTGTTGTGAACTTGAGCATATCATACTATTCTAATCTTTACAATTTGGATCTAAACACAAAACTAAATTATGATACCGATGTCTTCTTGTAGAGCGCAATCTCCAAGTCGACTCGATCCAAAACTCTTTGATCCACCGAGCAAGTGCTATATATGATTTTTGACGCTCGGGCTCTTGAATCAACATGTGAAAGCTTCCAAATCATCTTGTTGAAGCTAATCACCTACTAATAACTTGATTAATGATCTGAAACTAAAATCACAAGATTATTAGTACACATAACTACATGAGTTAATCATCATCAAAACTAGAGTGGAAGGCCTCTAGGCCAACAATAGATACCAATTGAAAATCACCTAGAGGGGGGTGAATAGGTGATAAAGCTAATCTAATGAACTTAATGTGAAATTTAAAAAAATTGCAATTAGACAAATGCAACCAACTAGAGATGCACACACAACCAACCCAAGCATATAAATATGAATGAACAATATGAATAGATGCAAGGCACAAAGTAAAGAGAGAGAGAGAGGGATAGAGTAAGAGCCAAGGGATCAAGCGCAAACAACAAGATATGTTTCGAGGTTCGTGCACCCAGCTCTACATTCCCGCCTTCACCCAGAAGGATTTTAAGTCCACTAGCTTGTCCACAAAGGACTCCCACAAAGGGAACCTCCACCGAGGATTTGGGGCAATAACAATTACAAGGAGTACCCAACTCCTCTCCTTACAAACAATCCCTCCTCCTTGAGGCACAACAACAATCACCTCACAACTTGAGGGATTAGCACAAACCAATACAAGGATCACCTCACAACTTGAGGGATACAACCCAAAGGCACAAAGCCAAGAAAAGATTGGGTTTACAACTTGGTGGTCTAAAAAAAAAACCACAAACAATTTCTTTCCACACAAAGATCCTAGAAAAACTAATTGCAATTAGACAAATGCAACCAACTAGAGATGCACACACAACCAAGCCAAGCATATAAATATGAATGAACAATATGAATAGATGCAAGGCACAAAGTAAAGAGAGAGAGAGAGAGAGATAGAGTAAGAGCCAAGGGATCAAGCGCAAACAACAAAATATGTTTCGAGGTTCGAGCACCCAGCTCTACATCCCCGCCTTCACCCAGAAGGATTTTAAGTCCACTAGCTTGTCCACAAAGGACTCCCACAAAGGGAACCTCCACCGAGGATTTGGGGCAATAACAATTACAAGGAGTACCCAACTCCTCTCCTTACAAACACAACCTCCTCCTTGAGGCACAACAACAATCACCTCACAACTTGAGGGATTAGCACAAACCAATACAGGGATCACCTCACAACTTGTGGGATACAACCCAAAGGCACAAAGCCAAGAAAAGATTGGGTTTACAACTTGGTGGTCTAAACAACAACCACAAACAATTTCTTTCCACACAAAGATCCTATAGAATGAGATAGTAGATGTAGCTCAAGTGTGGAGAAAACCAAAGGAATGGAAATCAAAATCACAAAGAAAATCCTTGGGAAAAACTGAAACCAAGATATAGAAGTTGAATCAAAACTCTTTTTCCCAAAAACCCTTTTCTTTGATTTTCCAAACCCTAGCAAAAACACCAAATAAATTGTTCAATATAAAGCCCAAAAACTTTTTTTGATTGTTGTGAAAACACTAGAGAGTAAGGAAAAATTCGCACCAAAAAATCTTATGGAAAACTGGCCATTAATGGGGTATTTATAGCCCCCAGAAAAATATAGCCGTTGGCAGCAGATCCTGCCAAAAATGACCTACCGGTCGACCGTGCGGTCGACCGGCCAACGGTCACATTTTGACCGTTGCCAGCTACCGGTCCACCGCCCGGTCGACTGAAACAAACAGAGAGTTGCTTGCATGCAGTCGGTCGCCCATGCGGTCGACCGGACCATGTGGCAGCCAGCGTGCACGTATCCGTGCACGTCGGTCGACTGATACGGTCGACCGGCTACTTGGTGTGGTCGACCGTAGAGGTCGACCGACCTAGCCTGGCAGAGACTGTTCTGGTCAGCAAAAACATGTAATTTTTAATCCTAAAAATTCCCATTGAATCTCTAAAAATCTACAAAAATAGTTTTATCATTTTTCATTGAAATACAAACTTGTGTTAAAAAGTTTAACACAAATATCAAACATTTTGAACTATTTTTGTGTTATAGAAATTTTGCCAAAAACCAAAAATTGTATTTTCTAAAACTTGGATTTTTGAATAGAAAAAATACATTTTGTCCAAAACTCATCCAAATACAAAAACATGATATTAAACAACATTTAGGCATGATGTATATGGATATAATCCTATATACATAAAACATATATATATATAATCCATGTTTTTGACTTTAATTCCAAAATATGTTTTGTTAAAAATACCAAAACATAAAACACATGAATAAGTGAGTCAAAACTAAGTTTGTCTAGGAAGTCAAGCATGCATGTATATGGAACAATTCTAATATACATTAAACCATGTAAACTTGTTTTGATCTATCTATTCATGAAACCAAGATCGGTTTAAACCAAAAGCGAAAAAACCGAAAACCAATATTCAAAACATGAAACGTGTAACGCCCCGATTCCACGGATACGGGGACGTCACTGCAACGTATATACGTAGGTCAAAAGAAGCCCCCACGTATATACGCTAAGCATAAAAGTACAAGCAAGGATCAGAGTACAACACAAAGCGTGGTATATTCATATGCCAACATAAAAGATTCATATACAAAGTCATCACAGTATGATAAACATATACACATTACATGTGTCTTTATCATAACAAGTCCAAAAGTAAAATATACAAGACATACACGAGATGCTCACGAGCAGGACGAAGATCCCGTGAGTCAAAAGGAAGGGTTTGGCACGGGAGAACTAGAACAGATCAGACTGCTCGCTCAGATACTCTTGGTCCTCAGTGGATGGCTCCACTTCGTTCCAAGTCTCAGAATCTGAATATGCAAATCCACAGAATCAAGACATATAATAATAAACAAGATATGGCCAAGTGGCGAAGGAACAAGAATAAGAAGATGAAACAGTAATAAGTGGTATCGACTAACAAGTGATGAGAACAATATCATATAAGGTCATAAAACAATACATCTACAATTAACGTCTTATTATTACTTGTCTCATTGGGATATCTAGCTATGTGACCCAGCGTCCCAGAGCACATAGATCCATATCTCAACAAGGCAAGGGGGTTATTGGAAATCAGCGGTTGTATCGACGAACTATGTTTACAGTGGACCCCGTACATGCCCGGGATAACGGTCCAATATTGTTCCGTTGCTTGGTGACGGAAGCCAGCCGTTAGGCCCAATAGGAGGGACTTATGTATGCCCTCATCAATATGGTACCAGCAATACAGGGATCAAGCTCTCCCCTCGGTCCCCTGGAGGCCCACAGGTCAGACCGGAACATGGGTTGCACAACACTCCTAAAAGCCACTGTAAACACGAACACATATCGATATCCGCATGTCTTCCCCCGGACCCAATGTAAGTTGGTCTATTTTATACAAAAGTCAAGTCTATCATGCTTGGTATAAGTGATAGCATGATAAGGTGGAGATATACATATTAATTAACAAGTCCTACAAGTCCTAACATGAAAGTACATGGAACAAGTCATGAAGCATAAGTGGTGTGATCCACCAAGTAACATGTCATGTGGTAGCAATTATGAAGCATAAACGAGATTAACATATCACACATGTATCAATGTAAGACCAGAATTTAAAACAGAAAAGGAAACAGAATTCTGGCCCAGGTTTGAACTGGCGGTCGACCTCCGGTCGACTGCCGGTCGACCGGGAATTGTGAAGGCGGTAGGGTGCCGGTCGACTGCCGGTCGACTGGCCAAAGTGCGTGAGCTCCAGGTCTGACCGGTCGAGTGCCGGTCGACTGACGGTCGACCGTACCAAATGCGTGAGCTCCAGGTCCCCTAAGCCGGTCGACTGGTTGGTGAACCGGTCGACCGCTAACTCAAATTTGTGCACGTTTGTGCATATCGGTCGACTGCCCCCCTGGGCCGGTCGACCGGAGTTCTGAAATAGGCCGTGGTCTGTTCTGAAAATTCAGATTTTTGTGGTGGTTGTTTTGGATGGATAAAAATATGATTTTTATAACATAAAGTGACATGATTTATCAACACAAATATACTAGGAATATTACGAGTCTTGGTGAGTAAAGATACTCACTTCGGACGGTCGTTTAGAATTTCTACGAGTTCCGAAGGTTCCGAATCACCAACTTAATTCTCGGCGATTTCGCGGACGATCCCAAAATCCAAGTTGTAGTTCTTGAAATGGAAGAGAATACCTAGGGTTTGCTTTGGAAAAGGAGAAGGCTTTTGCAAAGGTGGAGTTCTTGATGAAGTGAAGAAAAGAATAAAAATGTAAAGGATTTGATTTAAATAGGATTTTGATTTGTAAAGGGGAAGTAATTAAATAATAGAGAGGGGCTTTTGTGCAAAATAGGGGATGAGATATTTTCTTGACCAATCATAATTAGCCAAGTGGGTGTGAGGTGTCTCCTTTGGCCAATCACCATTAGCCAAATGGGGGTGAGGTGGAGGGTCATTAATGAGGGTCATTAATGGTGAAGTGTGTGGAAGTGGAGAGGTGGAAATTAAATGGAATTTTGGAAATTCAAAACTCCTTTGGCTTCATGAAGAAGGAAAGAAAATAGAGAAAAGGAAAAAGGAAGAAAATTAAATTGAAAGGATATTTTCTCTAACTCAGAAAATTATAATATTAAAACCGCGAGTTCCTGGGTCAAAGTCGAAAGTACGGAAAACATTTCGGAAAATACCGAAATCGTCCGAAATTCAAGTATCTCGGAACGACTCCTAATTTTCACCAAAAATCTATAATAATATACAAAGACTTAAAATGAAATCCTTTTTGAGAAATACTTTATAGTTTTAATTATAAAAATCCCGGTATCAGTGATTTACCGACTCCGTACGAATTTTCATAAAATCATAAAATTCTCAGAAAAAGGCCTTAGCTAGGAAATAGGATTCTCAACAATAAAGTCTAAAGGACTTCTAAGAATTCCTAACAGTTTGGAAAATAAAAATCAGAAAATTGATCAGCGGCGCTGGTCGACACGGTTTGAAGAAATTCATTTTAATTCCAGAAAATTCCAGAAAATCACATAAAACCTAATATATTGGAAAATAATATTTGGAATTGAAATCGGATAAATACGGAAAGTAAATCAAAAAATACGACTGAAAAGCTGAATACGCAACAAAGTATGTATTCCGGAAACGAGGTGTTACAATCTACCCACCTTACAAAAATTTCGTCCTCGAAATTTAGTAAAGTGAAAGGCAACAAGGAAGGTCATGATAAATGGAATATAACGGTAGAGGGATAGAAGGAAAGAATCTTACCAAGTGGTGAAGAGTTGAGGATATCGCTCTCGGATCAGATCCTCTCGCTCCCATGTGGCCTCTCCTGGCACATGGCGGTTCCACGACACCAATACTAAAGGAATAGCCTTGTTCTTTAGTGTCTTCACACTTCTGTCCAATATGGCCATCGGATGCTCCTGATATGATAAGTCCGGTTGTAACTCCAGCTCGGAATGATCCAAAATGTGGCTGTCATCCTTAACATATCTCCTCAACTGAGACACGTGGAAAACATTATGAACTCCGTCCAACGATGGCGGTAACGCCAATCGATAAGACACATCTCCCACTCGATCCAATATCTCGAATGGGCCGATATACCTCGGACTTAGTTTCCCACGAGTGCCGAACCGGATCACTCCCTTGGTCGGTGAAATCTTCAGGAACACATGATCTCCAACTCCGAATTCCAATGGCCTCCTCTGAGAATCTGCCCAACTCTTCTGCCTACTCTGAGCTGCTCTGAGATGCTCTCTGATAACTCTGACCTTTTCTGTAGTCTGCATCAGCATCTCTGGTCCCAATAGGCTCCTCTCACCGATTTCATCCCAACAAATCGGTGACCTGCACTTCCTCCCATACAGTGCCTCAAAAGGTGCCATCTTTATACTTGCCTGGTAGCTGTTGTTATAAGAAAATTCAGCCAAGTGAAGATGGTCTTCCCATGAACCCCCGAACTCAATCATGCAGGCTCTAAGCATATCTTCAAGGATCTGGATGGTCCGCTCTGACTGTCCGTCTGTCTGGGGATGATAAGCTGTACTGAACTTCAGACGAGTGCCCAGACTCTCTTGGAGACTCTCCCAGAAATGAGATCTGAATCTGGTATCTCTGTCTGAAACAATACTGACTGGAATTCCATGCAGGCGGACTATCTCCCTTATATACTTCTCTGCCAAGACCTCAGTTGTCTGTCCGACCCGGAATGGAATGAAATGGGCTGACTTAGTGAGGCGATCAATGATGACCCACACAGCATTATTACCTTTGGGACTACGAGGTAATGCTGTGACAAAGTCCATCGTGATATGCTCCCACTTCCACTCGGGTATTGGCAAAGGTTGAAGAAGTCCAGCTGATCTCTGATGCTCGATCTTTATCTGCTGGCACACCAAGCACTTAGCCACAAAACTGAGCTATCTCTCTCTTCATGGCATTCCACCAAAAGTGTTTCTTCAGGTCCTGGTACATCTTGTTTCCCCCAGGATGTATAGAATATGCCGAACTGTGGGCTTCAGCCAAAATCTTCTGTCTCACTTCCCCCTGGGGAACACAAAGTCTATCTCCAAAGTATAAGGCATCATCAGGACGAATACAGATATCCGTCCTCAATCCAGCCTCTACCTGATCTCTGAATGTCTGAAGTCTGGGATCCTCCTTCTGTGCTTCCTTAATCTCCTCTATCAAAGATGACTGGATCTGTAAGGCCATAAGCTGTCCTGTCCTCTCAGCTCCTCGAACTACCATCAAATCCAATCTGATAAAATCCTGAATCAACTCCTTTTGCTGAGTGAACTGAACAAGTACCCTGTTCTCTGGCATTCTGCTCAGGGCATCAGGAACTGTATTGACCTTGCCTGGATGGTATTGCAAGTCAATGTCATAATCAGCCATAAGCTCCAGCCACCGTCTCTGCCTCATGTTCAGCTCTTTCTGAGAAAAGATATACTTGAGGCTCTTGTGATCTGTATATATCAGCACTCTATCTCCCAGAAGATAGTGCCTCCAAATCTTCAAGGCAAAGATCACTGCTGCCAACTCCAAGTCATGAGTTGGGTAATTCCTCTCATGAGGTTTCAACTGCCTGGATGCATATGCTATCACATGATCATGTTGCATAAGCACGCATCCTAGGCCTTTACCTGAAGCATCACTAAAGATGACCATTCCTCCTCTCCCTGAGGGAGTTCTCAAGATAGGAGCTGAAATTAGCTTCTGCTTCAACTGCTCGAAGGCTGCATCACACACCTCTGTCCAGATGTACTTCTCCCCTTTCCTGGTGAGCTTAGTCAATGGAGCTGCAATCCTAGAGAAGTCCTGGACAAAGCGTCTGTAATAGCCAGCTAGTCCAAGAAAACTCTTTATCTCTGTCACCGTCCTCGGAACTGGCCACTCCTTTACTGCCTGGACCTTGCTCGGATCAACTGAGATACCTTCTGCTGACACCACATGTCCGAGAAATGCTATACTATCCAGCCAAAACTCGCACTTACTCCTCTTGGCATGAAGCTGCTCCTGCTGAAGTGTCTGCAACACAATTCTCAAGTGTTCAGCATGCTCCCTATTGTTCTTTGAATAGATCAAGATGTCGTCGATGAAAACAACAACAAACTGATCCAAGAAGGGCGAGAACACTCGGTTCATCAAGTCCATAAACACTGCAGGGGCATTAGTAACTCCGAAAGGCATCACTAGAAATTCATAATGGCCATATCGGGTCCTGAATGCCGTCTTCAGTACATCCTCCTTCTTCACCCTCAGCTGATGGTAACCCGACTGTAAATCCAACTTGGAGAATACACGGGCTCCATGAAGCTGATCAAATAAGTCATCAATCCTAGGAAGGGGATACCTGTTCTTGATGGTGACTTTGTTTAACTCCCTATAGTCAATACAAAGTCTCTTGCTACCATCCTTCTTATTGGCCAACAATACTGGAGCTCCCCACGGTGAAGTACTCGGCCTGATCAATCCCTTATCGGAATACTCCTGTAGCTGCTTCTTCAGGACCTCCAACTCCGTCGGTGCCATTCTGTACGGAGCCTTAGATATGGGAGCTGCTCCTGGAATGGTCTCGATGGAGAACTCAATCATCCTTACAGGTGGCAGTCCTGTGATCTCAGCAAACACCTCCGGGAATTCATCCCACACTGGCACCTTCTGCTTCTGAACCTCCGAAAAAGAAATCTGAGACTTTCCCTTAGTGGACTTCACTTCTCCACTAAACTGAAACTCAGGCTGAAGGGGAATTCTAAAATTGATCTTCTTCTCTCTACAATCAATTACAGCATAATACTGACTGAGCCAGGTCATGCCTAAGATCACGTCGTACCCCTTAGTGTCAAGTACGAGCATATCTATGGCTAAGACCTTGTCACACAGTTCTACTGGGCAGTCAGTACACACTCTATATGATAAGACTACCCCATTACCTGTACTTATCTCCCACTTGTGGTCTAATAATCTAACAGGAATAGAATGAACGGCCACAAATTTATCTGAGATATAACAGTGGGATGCACCAGAGTCGAATAAAGCGAGAACAGGCTTTGAGTGTACTCTGATGTTACCTGTAATCACTTCCTCTGAAGCCTCAGCCTCTGCCTCTGTCAGGTTGTAAGCCTGACCTCTGCCACGCCCGGCTGCTGTCCTACCTCCTCTCTGGACTGGGCGAATCATATGCTGTGGAGGAAGGGGTGCTCTCCTCACCACTGGTCCCTGATCCCTCTGCCCAAATGGCCCTGGTACTACCCGCTGTCCACTCGGTCCTGGAAGTGCTGGCAAGGTCTGGTTGGCTTTCCCAAATCTATTGTGTGGACAAGTCTCTACTGCATGATCTCGAGACCCACATAATAAACACAACCCATTTGCCCTCCGGCAATTTGGTCGAGTGTGCCCTGGCTTCAGACAGAAGTTGCAGAAGATAGATGATTGGGCTGCCTGGTAAGGTGCTGGCCTAAAAGGTTGCCTCATCTGAATCTTGGCTGCTCTGAACGGACCCCCTCTTCCCATGGGTACAAACGGCCTCTTTATGACCTGATTCCCCATCTGGTTCTCTTTCTCCTTCTCAAACCCACGCTCCACCTCTCGAGCGCTGGTAAGAACCTCTGCATATGTCTTCAAGTGTTGGGGCATGAGGTACATCTGAATCTTCATCTGAAGACCCTTCTGAAATCGACTTGCACGCTTCTTCTCATCCGTCACCATATACGGGGCGAAGCGGCTGAGTCTAAGGAAGTCTGCTGCGTACTCGTCCACCGACTTGTTTCCCTGCTGGAGTCTGATGAATTGTTCCTCCATCTCTTGCTGCGCCGTATCAGGGAAGAACCGGCTGTAAAAACTCTCGGAGAATGTATCCCAAGTGATGGGCTTCCCCAGTCTAGCTTCCTCCGCCAACCACCAAGTTCGAGCTATGTCTTTAAGCTGAATCTTGGCGACTTCAACCTGATCCTCCTTTGGTACACGGGCGGCGTTCAGCAGATCCGTAGTGTCCGTCAACCACTGCTCAGCCTCCAATGGTTTCTCTCCTCCAGTGAAGATGGCTGGCTGCAGCCGTCGGAAATCGGACACGTTCCCAGGCTTCTGTCCTCTTGGGGCTGTTAGCTCTTGCCTAAGGAGTTCGGTCTGCTGTTGTTGATTCTCCATTTGCTGCTGCTGGTTCTCCATTTGCCGCTGCTGGTACTGCTGCTGGTTATCCATCTGATGCTGCTGATTTTCCACCATAGCCCGAATGATCTGTAGGACATCAGCATTCTCTCCGCCTACAGGTCCATTCGGCACCTGCCCAACGTTGTTACGACCCGAGCGTCTCTCCATACCGTATGATAACTGGAATTGAAAACAATTGAAAAGAGTTCAGGATACGAAGGAATTGATCAATGAAGGAAGCAAGACGGACTCTATAACTTTGTACATTGTAGTTGGCATAAGCAAATTTCTAGAATTTGCCACAATTGTACTTTAGGTTTGAGAGCCTGGCTCTGATACCAACCTGTAACGCCCCGATTCCACGGATACGGGGACGTCACTGCAACGTATATACGTAGGTCAAAAGAAGCCCCCACGTATATACGCTAAGCATAAAAGTACAAGCAAGGATCAGAGTACAACACAAAGCGTGGTATATTCATATGCCAACATAAAAGATTCATATACAAAGTCATCACAGTATGATAAACATATACACATTACATGTGTCTTTATCATAACAAGTCCAAAAGTAAAATATACAAGACATACACGAGATGCTCACGAGCAGGACGAAGATCCCGTGAGTCAAAAGGAAGGGTTTGGCACGGGAGAACTAGAACAGATCAGACTGCTCGCTCAGATACTCTTGGTCCTCAGTGGATGGCTCCACTTCGTTCCAAGTCTCAGAATCTGAATATGCAAATCCACAGAATCAAGACATATAATAATAAACAAGATATGGCCAAGTGGCGAAGGAACAAGAATAAGAAGATGAAACAGTAATAAGTGGTATCGACTAACAAGTGATGAGAACAATATCATATAAGGTCATAAAACAATACATCTACAATTAACGTCTTATTATTACTTGTCTCATTGGGATATCTAGCTATGTGACCCAGCGTCCCAGAGCACATAGATCCATATCTCAACAAGGCAAGGGGGTTATTGGAAATCAGCGGTTGTATCGACGAACTATGTTTACAGTGGACCCCGTACATGCCCGGGATAACGGTCCAATATTGTTCCGTTGCTTGGTGACGGAAGCCAGCCGTTAGGCCCAATAGGAGGGACTTATGTATGCCCTCATCAATATGGTACCAGCAATACAGGGATCAAGCTCTCCCCTCGGTCCCCTGGAGGCCCACAGGTCAGACCGGAACATGGGTTGCACAACACTCCTAAAAGCCACTGTAAACACGAACACATATCGATATCCGCATGTCTTCCCCCGGACCCAATGTAAGTTGGTCTATTTTATACAAAAGTCAAGTCTATCATGCTTGGTATAAGTGATAGCATGATAAGGTGGAGATATACATATTAATTAACAAGTCCTACAAGTCCTAACATGAAAGTACATGGAACAAGTCATGAAGCATAAGTGGTGTGATCCACCAAGTAACATGTCATGTGGTAGCAATTATGAAGCATAAACGAGATTAACATATCACACATGTATCAATGTAAGACCAGAATTTAAAACAGAAAAGGAAACAGAATTCTGGCCCAGGTTTGAACTGGCGGTCGACCTCCGGTCGACTGCCGGTCGACCGGGAATTGTGAAGGCGGTAGGGTGCCGGTCGACTGCCGGTCGACTGGCCAAAGTGCGTGAGCTCCAGGTCTGACCGGTCGAGTGCCGGTCGACTGACGGTCGACCGTACCAAATGCGTGAGCTCCAGGTCCCCTAAGCCGGTCGACTGGTTGGTGAACCGGTCGACCGCTAACTCAAATTTGTGCACGTTTGTGCATATCGGTCGACTGCCCCCCCTGGGCCGGTCGACCGGAGTTCTGAAATAGGCCGTGGTCTGTTCTGAAAATTCAGATTTTTGTGGTGGTTGTTTTGGATGGATAAAAATATGATTTTTATAACATAAAGTGACATGATTTATCAACACAAATATACTAGGAATATTACGAGTCTTGGTGAGTAAAGATACTCACTTCGGACGGTCGTTTGGAATTTCTACGAGTTCCGAAGGTTCCGAATCACCAACTTAATTCTCGGCGATTTCGCGGACGATCCCAAAATCCAAGTTGTAGTTCTTGAAATGGAAGAGAATACCTAGGGTTTGCTTTGGAAAAGGAGAAGGCTTTTGCAAAGGTGGAGTTCTTGATGAAGTGAAGAAAAGAATAAAAATGTAAAGGATTTGATTTAAATAGGATTTTGATTTGTAAAGGGGAAGTAATTAAATAATAGAGAGGGGCTTTTGTGCAAAATAGGGGATGAGATATTTTCTTGACCAATCATAATTAGCCAAGTGGGTGTGAGGTGTCTCCTTTGGCCAATCACCATTAGCCAAATGGGGGTGAGGTGGAGGGTCATTAATGAGGGTCATTAATGGTGAAGTGTGTGGAAGTGGAGAGGTGGAAATTAAATGGAATTTTGGAAATTCAAAACTCCTTTGGCTTCATGAAGAAGGAAAGGAAAATAGAGAAAAGGAAAAAGGAAAGAAAATTAAATTGAAAGGATTTTTCTCTAACTCAGAAAATTATAATATTAAAACCGCGAGTTCCTGGGTCAAAGTCGAAAGTACGGAAAACATTTCGGAAAATACCGAAATCGTCCGAAATTCAAGTATCTCGGAACGACTCCTAATTTTCACCAAAAATCTATAATAATATACAAAGACTTAAAATGAAATCCTTTTTGAGAAATACTTTATAGTTTTAATTATAAAAATCCCGGTATCAGTGATTTACCGACTCCGTACGAATTTTCATAAAATCATAAAATTCTCAGAAAAAGGCCTTAGCTAGGAAATAGGATTCTCAACAATAAAGTCTAAAGGACTTCTAAGAATTCCTAACAGTTTGGAAAATAAAAATCAGAAAATTGATCAGCGGCGCTGGTCGACACGGTTTTGAAGAAATTCATTTTAATTCCAGAAAATTCCAGAAAATCACATAAAACCTAATATATTGGAAAATAATATTTGGAATTGAAATCGGATAAATACGGAAAGTAAATCAAAAAATACGACTGAAAAGCTGAATACGCAACAAAGTATGTATTCCGGAAACGAGGTGTTACAAAACGTGTGTTGTGAACTTGAGCATATCATACTATTCTAATCTTTACAATTTGGATCTAAACACAAAACTAAACTATGGTACCGATGTCTTATTGTAGAGCGCAATCTCCAAGCCGACTCGATCTAAAACTCTTTGATCCACAGAGCAAGTGCTATATGTGATCTTTGACGCTCGGGCTCTTGAATCAACATGTGAAAGCTTCCAAATCATCTTGTTGAAGCTAATCACCTACTAATAACTTGATTAATGATCTGAAACTAAAATCACAAGATTATTAGTACACATAACTACATGAGTTAATCATCATCAAAACTAGAGTGGAAGGCCTCTAGGCCAACAATAGATACCAATTGAAAATCACCTAGAGGGGGGTGAATAGGTGATAAAGCTAATCTAATGAACTTAATGCGAAATTTAAAAATTAATTGCAATTAGACAAATGCAACCAACTAGAGATGCACACACAACCAACCCAAGCATATAAATATGAATGAACAATATGAATAGATGCAAGGCACAAAGTAAAGAGAGAGAGAGGGATAGAGTAAGAGCCAAGGGATCAAGCGCAAACAACAAGATATGTTTCGAGGTTCGTGCACCCAGCTCTACATTCCCGCCTTCACCCAGAAGGATTTTAAGTCCACTAGCTTGTCCACAAAGGACTCCTACAAAGGGAACCTCCACCGAGGATTTGGGGCAATAACAATTACAAGGAGTACCCAACTCCTCTCCTTACAAACAATCCTCCTCCTTGAGGCACAACAACAATCACCTCACAACTTGAGGGATTAGCACAAACCAATACAAGGATCACCTCACAACTTGAGGGATACAACCCAAAGGCACAAAGCCAAGAAAAGATTGGGTTTACAACTTGGTGGTCTAAAAAAAAACCACAAACAATTTCTTTCCACACAAAGATCCTAGAAAAACTAATTGCAATTAGACAAATGCAACCAACTAGAGATGCACACACACCAAGCCAAGCATATAAATATGAATGAACAATATGAATAGATGCAAGGCACAAAGTAAAGAGAGAGAGAGAGAGAGAGATAGAGTAAGAGCCAAGGGATCAAGCGCAAACAACAAGATATGTTTCGAGGTTCGAGCACCCAGCTCTACATCCCCGCCTTCACCCAGAAGGATTTTAAGTCCACTAGCTTGTCCACAAAGGACTCCCACAAAGGGAACCTCCACCGAGGATTTGGGGCAATAACAATTACAAGGAGTACCCAACTCCTCTCCTTACAAACACAACCTCCTCCTTGAGGCACAACAACAATCACCTCACAACTTGAGGGATTAGCACAAACCAATACAAGGATCACCTCACAACTTGTGGGATACAACCCAAAGGCACAAAGCCAAGAAAAGATTGGGTTTACAACTTGGTGGTCTAAACAACAACCACAAACAATTTCTTTCCACACAAAGATCCTATAGAATGAGATAGTAGATGTAGCTCAAGTGTGGAGAAAACCAAAGGAATGGAAATCAAAATCACAAAGAAAATCCTTGGGAAAAACTGAAACCAAGATATAGAAGTTGAATCAAAACTCTTTTTCCCAAAACCCTTTTCTTTGATTTTCCAAACCCTAGCAAAAACACCAAATAAATTGTTCAATATAAAGCCCAAAAACTTTTTTGATTGTTGTGAAAACACTAGAGAGTAAGGAAAAATTCGCACCAAAAAATCTTATGGAAAACTGGCCATTAATGGGGTATTTATAGCCCCCAGAAAAATATAGCCGTTGGCAGCAGATCCTGCCAAAAATGACCTACCGGTCGACCGTGCGGTCGACCGGCCAACGGTCACATTTTGACCGTTGCCAGCTACCGGTCCACCGCCCGGTCGACTGAAACAAACAGAGAGTTGCTTGCATGCAGTCGGTCGCCCATGCGGTCGACCGGACCATGTGGCAGCCAGCGTGCACGTATCCGTGCACGTCGGTCGACTGATACGGTCGACCGGCTACTTGGTGTGGTCGACCGTAGAGGTCGACCGACCTAGCCTGGCAGAGACTGTTCTGGTCAGCAAAAACATGTAATTTTTAATCCTAAAAATTCCCATTGAATCTCTAAAAATCTACAAAAATAGTTTTATCATTTTTCATTGAAATACAAACTTGTGTTAAAAAGTTTAACACAAATATCAAACATTTTGAACTATTTTTGTGTTATAGAAATTTTGCCAAAAACCAAAAATTGTATTTTCTAAAACTTGGATTTTTGAATAGAAAATACATTTTGTCCAAAACTCATCCAAATACAAAAACATGATATTAAACAACATTTAGGCATGATGTATATGGATATAATCCTATATACATAAAACATATATATATATATTATATATCCATGTTTTTGACTTTAATTCCAAAATATGTTTTGTTAAAAATACCAAAACATAAAACACATGAATAAGTGAGTCAAAACTAAGTTTGTCTAGGAAGTCAAGCATGCATGTATATGGAACAATTCTAATATACATTAAACCATGTAAACTTGTTTTGATCTATCTATTCATGAAACCAAGATCGGTTAAACCAAAAGCGGAAAAACCGAAAGCCAATATTCAAAACATGAAACGTGTGTGTTGTGAACTTGAGCATATCATACTATTCTAATCTTTACAATTTGGATCTAAACACAAAACTAAATTATGATACCGATGTCTTCTTGTAGAGCGCAATCTCCAAGTCGACTCGATCCAAAACTCTTTGATCCACCGAGCAAGTGCTATATATGATTTTTGACGCTCGGGCTCTTGAATCAACATGTGAAAGCTTCCAAATCATCTTGTTGAAGCTAATCACCTACTAATAACTTGATTAATGATCTGAAACTAAAATCACAAGATTATTAGTACACATAACTACATGAGTTAATCATCATCAAAACTAGAGTGGAAGGCCTCTAGGCCAACAATAGATACCAATTGAAAATCACCTAGAGGGGGGTGAATAGGTGATAAAGCTAATCTAATGAACTTAATGTGAAATTTAAAAACTAATTGCAATTAGACAAATGCAACCAACTAGAGATGCACACACAACCAAGCCAAGCATATAAATATGAATGAACATATGAATAGATGCAAGGCACAAAGTAAAGAGAGAGAGAGAGAGAGAGATAGAGTAAGAGCCAAGGGATCAAGCGCAAACAACAAGATATGTTTTGAGGTTCGAGCACCCAGCTCTACATCCCCGCCTTCACCCAGAAGGATTTTAAGTCCACTAGCTTGTCCACAAAGGACTCCCACAAAGGGAACCTCCACCAAGGATTTGGGGCAATAACAATTACAAGGAGTACCCAACTCCTCTCCTTACAAACACAACCTCCTCCTTGAGGCACAACAACAATCACCTCACAACTTGAGGGATTAGCACAAACCAATACAAGGATCACCTCACAACTTGAGGAATACAACCCAAAGGCACAAAGCCAAAAAAGATTGGGTTTACAACTTGGTGGTCTAAACAACAACCACAAACAATTTCTTTCCACACAAAGATCCTATAGAATGAGATAGTAGATGTAGCTCAAGTGTGGAGAAAACCAATGGAATGGAATCAAAATCACAAAGAAAATCCTTGGGAAAAACTGAAACCAAGATATAGAAGTTGAATCAAAACTCTTTTTCCCAAAAATCCTTTTCTTTGATTTTTCAAACCCTAGAAAAAACACCAAATAGATTGTTCAATATAAAGCCCAAAAACTTCTTTTGATTGCTGTGAAAACACTAGAGAGTCAGAAAAAATTCGCACCAAAAAATCTTATGAAAAACTGGCCATTAATGGGGTATTTATAGCCCCAGAAAAATATAGACGTTGGCAGCAGATCCTGCCAAAAATGACCTACCGGTCGACCGTGCGGTCGACCGTCCAACGGTCACATTTTGACCGTTGCCAGCTACCGGTCGACTGCCCGGTCGACGAAACAAACAGAGAGTTGCCTGCATGCAGTAGGTCGCCCGTGCGGTCGACCGGACCATGTGGCAGCCAGCGTGCACGTATCCGTGCACGTCGGTCGACTGATACGGTCGACCGGCTACTTGGTGCGGTCGACCGTAGGGGTCGGCCGACCTAGCCTGGCAGAGACTGTTCTGGTCAGCAAAAACATGTAATTTTTAATCCTAAAATTTCCCATTAAATCTCTAAAAATCCACAAAAATAGTTTTATCATTTTTCATTGAAATACAAACTTGTGTTAAAAAGTTTAACACAAATATCAAACATTTTGAACTATTTTTGTGTTATAGAAATTTTGTCAAAAACCAAAAACTGTATTTTCTAAAACTTGGATTTTTGAATATAAAATACATTTTGTCCAAAACTCATCCAAATACAAAAACATGTTATTAAACAACATTTAGGCATGATGTATATGGATATAATCCTATATATATGAAACATATATATATATATATCCATGTTTTTGATTTTAATTCCAAAATATGTTTTGTTAAAAATACCAAAACATAAAACACATGAATAAGTGAGTCAAAACTAAGTTTGTCTAGGAAGTTAAGCATGCATGTATATGGAGCATTCTAATATACATTAAACCATGTAAACTTGTTTTGATCTATCTATTCATGAAACCAAGATCGGTTAAACCAAAAGCGGAAAAACCGAAAACCAATATTCAAAACATGAAACGTGTGTGTTGTGAACTTGAGCATATCATGCTATTCTAATCTTTACAATTTGGATCTAAACACAAAACTAAACTATGGTACCGATGTCTTCTTGTAGAGCGCAATCTCCAAGCCGACTCGATCCAAAACTCTTTGAACCACCGAGCAAGTGCTATATATGATCTTTGACGCTCGGGCTCTTGAATCAACATGTGAAAGTTTCCAAATCATCTTGTTGAAGCTAATCACCTACTAATAACTTGATTAATGATCTGAAACTAAAATCACAAGATTATTAGTACACATAACTACATGAGTTAATCATCATCAAAACTAGAGTGGAAGGCCTCTGGGCCAACATAAGGGTTCTTTAACTCTAACTTTTATGCCTTATTTATTCATTTATATATATATATTATATTTTTGGTGTTATTATTCCTTAGTTCTATTAGGCTTTCTAATCTGCCCATGTAACGAGCCTTTAATCGATGACTCCCAGACCAAACGGTCTTAGGGTACTGGGTGAGAAAACACCCCAAAGACTTAAGGACTCGAGCAAACAAGGCCATAAAACTAAGGATTTTATTATATGAACTGCTTTTAGGCGTGAATACTTATGCTTTATGAGGCACAAATACCCAGCTTAATCAGAGGATTTTTATAGATATATATTTCTTTTTTTTTGAAACTTATCTAATCATCTTTTGCATAAATACCAAGGCTTGCTTAGGCCAAAGCACCTAGCTAATCAATAATTAGATTTGTTTATTTTTCATAGATATATATATATCTTAATAAGGCATAAGAATCTTTGTTTTTGAACCCTAAGTATGTAAGTGTATAAAGTGCGCATATTTCATCAAGACAAAGATCAAGACTAAATTACTTTGACAAGTTATCTTCCTAACCCTAAAAATCAAACAAATAATCTTATTTTGACCAAGTATAAGAAATCCTAATTATGATTATCTTATTCCTTAAAATTGACTTAATTTCTTACAAAAAATATGTCAAAATATTATTTCTATTTTCAAATAGTTGTTAAAAGTAAATAAAATGTTAATTTTTTTTTTTTTTTAAATAAAAAGAAAAATCTAAGTTATGTTAGACCCTCCCCCATACCTATCTCATGCATTGTCCTCAATGTATGAATTAAAGCATAGATGCATGAAAAAGAAGAAAGAGAAGGAAAATATTACCTTAAGGTGGTTGTTCCGGTGGTGGTCTGATTGGTCTATGAAATGCGGCCCATTCGAATTTTCGTGGAGTTCGGAGGAACCCACCAGAAATCTCTCTAATGTAACCCACTAAAATATTGTATACATGAATGATTTTATTAAATATTTTATCCCATCTAATTTCCAAATTTCACAATTAATTTCGGAGTCAATTTTGTCAACCGCCTTGTCCCAAAATGGAGTGTGAAAAGATGGAATGATTGACTTGGACTTAGGAAGTACAGGAACTAATACCGACTCAGGAAAGTGACTTAAGTCAAGTAAAGGTTCAGGAGTCGAGATTGGTTTAGGAAGTGGGTCCAAATCAAGAAGTTGAAACTCAAGTCCACATTCATTTTCCCACAATAGAATGTGACTTTAATATTGGTGATTCAAGTTAAAAAATGACAGGTCTGGGAATCAAAACTGACTCTAAAATATTACTCAAGTCGGGTGACAAAACATGAGTTAATATTGATTCAGAAATTTGAACTGGATCATAAATTTGAGAATCTAGGTCACATTTCTCATTGAGTTTATTTCTTAAAAATGAGAACTTGCCAATTTGTCAATGAGACTTTCAAAAATATGAAATTAGTCAAGTTCAATATGATCATAAAAGATTGGTGATTCAATTTCAGGATGAATTGGCACAGGATCTAATGTTGACTGAGGAAAAAGATTGAAATCAGGTGAAGATACTGGAGTCATTATTGAAACAAGAAGTAGAATTGAATCACCAAGTTGAGGTTCAGGATCATATTCATTCTCAAGTTCAATTTTAAGAAAGGGATAACTTGCCAAACTGTTAACGTCATTTTTAAAACTTAGAGTTTGGGCAAGTTCAAATGGTTGTACTGAAATGGAATCTTGTTTTCTAAAACAACATGATTTCTTCGGCTCTAACAGAATAGTTAGCGACATAAGAAATGGTCAAACGGTAAGAACGGAGATTTTGGACCATCATATCTATGTCATGATTACGAGCGATTTGATCCTGAGTCATGGCTTCAAGCATCTTTTCATAGTCGATTGGTTCATCATTTTGCTACGATTAGACTTGAAAAGATGAAGTTTTGTTTTAGAATTTGTGGTGAAATTGTGAGTCCGTCAGATTTTATGATTGTTGCTTGGACTCACGCATACTCATTTCCAAGATTGATGGTTTTCTATTTTGAACTGAACTGAGTATGAATCTTGGAAATATTGTGGACAAGGTGGATAAGGAGATAAGTTAGTTGAAAATTGGACTTGGGGAGGTAAATCCCCATTGACTCTGTGAAGAGTTGAAATTATTTTAGAAATTATGGTTATAAGATTGGGGACATGGGTTATATTGATTCGGATAAGACCAATCCGGCACACTAGGTTGGTAAAAGTTATGATATACTGGGTTGGTAATATTTGAAAAAGAGGCTGGGGTGTAATATGAATTACCATTAAAATTGAAAAAATTGTTATTATAAGCCATATCACACAACAAAGAAAAATAAACAAATACAAAGAAAAAAAAAATCTAATCTAAGTTAGGGTAAACCTTAGATCTAGACGACTCCTAACTGGTTAGACTGTCCACGGGGGGTATCTTACCGAATCTGACCTTAAGTTAATCGGCCAGGTAGGGCAAGATTGGTGGGAGGTATCCGCGCAAAAGCGACGGCCCTATTTAAGCCAAACCACCAGCCTTCGGGGTTTCGCCCCTCAATCCCCAACCTTAGTCACCGATTTGGCAAGAGTCAGAGTCAAATCAACTTCCCCCTTAGGTCAGTCTCCTATTTGAGTCTGAGATGTCCCTAGGGCCAACATCTACTCAGTTTTTAATTAGGCTTGGGTTAGTGAGTGAGGAGATAATTTGTAGGCTAAGAGAGGGTAATGACTTTCCCACCTTATTTTGTTTATAGGATAAGCCCTTAAATCAATTTAGTGCAGTGTACAAGTACATAGAAAAAAGTAACACTCAAGCAATATTTCATACAAGAATAAACCTTATACTAAATGCTATGCACACATACCTTAGCTCCAGCACTCTTCAACAGTAAATAGAAAATGTAATGAAATAGACACGTGTCTAAATGCAAAGTCTAAATCATTTTTAATATTTACAATCAACTGTTTATTGTTGTGTTAGAAATATATATACAGTGAGTCAAGCAAGGAGATAAATGCTACAGATATTTAAACTATGCAAATTAGCCAACCTGCAAAAAATACAGGTTAGTAGTTCACTCAGATTGCCACAGAAATATAGCAAATCTGAGGGCTTCTGGGCTCTGCTTTCTTGAGCAGAGTCCAGGGCCACTTATATGTCCACTGCAGCAAAAATTCCTTGTTGTTAAATCTGTACACCAAAAACAAAGAAGAAGGTTAACCAAAAATATAAACTTTAAAGAGAATTACATACCGTCCCTCCCCGGCAACGGCGCCAAAATTTGATTGAAAAATGAAAGTGAAAGGAATTACCGTATAGCTTTGGGCTAACGGGTCGTGTCCACGAGGAGGAATGCGAGGAAAGCTTTTCGGTGTTTTGTTTAGAAAGCTAAGAATGGTGCTAGGTTTTTAGTTGAAAAGAGAATGGAGAGAAGGGAAGTGATTTAAAGAAAAACTTAAAATTTAGAGAAGACTTTGGAAAAGGTGATTTTTTTTATAAAGCTTGAAAAGTGATTTGTTGTTTTTTAATACGAAGAAGATCTGGGCTCACTATCTCACAACTCAACGGTATGTTCTTCTTTTGAAATCCTTAGTGCCTCAACTTGATCATAGGCAAAAACATAAGATTGTGTTTAGAAAGTTTTAAGTAAAGCACATAAGATAGTTTGGAAAAGTTAACTCTTTTCTTTAAGAAATCGTCTTGAGTTGAATGTTAAATCATTAAGTAGTTCAAGTATGAGATAAAAACAAGTTCAAGAGACATTTTTTTAAAAGAAGTGGAAGTTTAAAAATCCAAACCCATTCTCATGTGCCTTCAAGATCACTTTCAAGAAAAAAGGCTTAAGTTAGGCATGCAAATGATTCATAGGGTCTTTTCATCAAAACCATTCGAAAAGAAGAGGGATCAGAGAGAGGAATAATAGTGAGCCCAGAAAATTAATTTAGCTACTCATGGAAGACAAAGAACAATGCAAGTAAATAAAGCAAGACATACCGTAAAATGGAGTGGAAGAAGAGATAGCTTGATCCTTATATTGATGTCACTTCAATCTTCAGAATACAACACTTAATTCCTCTCTCTCACTGGTATTTGCAATGAACTACAGATTATAAAACAAAGATACAACTTCTATACTATCTAACAAAGAGCCTAAAGCCTTAAAAACAAAGAGAAAAACTAAATCTAAGTTCGGTCCCTTTTTTCTCTGAAATTTACAGTATTTATAGGCAAAAATCAAATGGGAGGGGATGTACAAAGATAGGGGGAGTAAACGCTCCCCCAACAAAGACTAAACAGCCACGGAAATGCGGCTTTGGCCGCGTTTTCGTGGCCATGGTGTTGCCAGGTGGCCACACCAGGTTGGAGGAGCTTCTTCGTTTGGTGATTCTCCCTTATCTCCTGCTGGTTGTCCCGTTTCTGCTTCAGGATTTGATGAAACAACCTTTGATTGTTGGCCTCAATCGCTTAATTTGGGATGATTCATTTCAACCGATTTTCAACGTTCTGATTTGCCAAGATCTGTACTGAATTTATTTTGAATTAAATCAGAATTTGATGGGTCTTTGGGCATGTTTCTCTTTCCTATCCTTTAGCAATGGGCCTGCATTTTATAAAAAAAAATAGGACTTATTAATATGATTTATTTAGATAGTAAGCATGGTAATGTGACAATATGTATGCAATATATGTGACCGATCAAAAAGAATTCAAAATCAAAAGTCTCTAAACATAGTAACTATTCGAAGTGATCATGGAGGAGAATTTGAAAATGAATCTTTTGTAAATTTCTGTGATAAGTATGGTATTACACATAACTTGAATTTCCTAGAGCATCTCCTCAAAATGGTATTGTGAAGAGAAAGAATAGGACTTTGCAAGAATGTGCTAGAACTATACTTATGGACAGTCATTTACCAAAATATTTTTGGACTGAAGCTGTTGCTACTGCATGTTATATTTTAAATCATGTGCTTATTCGACCTATTTTAAACAAAAGATCTTATGAATTATTTTATAATAGAATTCTAAAAGTTTCTTATTTCAAGATTTTTGGACGTAAATGTTTTATCTTAAATACAAGAGATGCTTTAGATAAATTCGATGCTATATCCAATGAAGGTATTTTGTTGGATATTCTACTCAAAGTAAAGCATACAGAATATTTAATAAGAAAACATTTACTATTGAAGAATCATTACATGTTAAATTTGATGAATCTTTGACTAAATCTATTTCTAATACTTCTTCACAGATGATGATGATATCATAGATATTCCTATTGATAATACTATTATATCTTCTGATGATACTAACATTTCTAATATTGATGAGACTCCATTGAGTTACCTAAAGCATATGTTGAAGTAAGGAATCATCCACATGATTTGGTTATTGGAGATATAAATCAAGGCGTTCAGACAAGATCCAAGTTGAACTACATGACACAAATTGCTTTCATATCACTTATTGAACCGAAGAATATCAAAGAAGCATGTACAGATGATTTTTGGACTATTGCAATGCAAGAAGAGTTGAATCAATTTGTCAGAAATGATGTTTGGGATCTTTTACAATGTCCTACTGATCATCCAGCCATCGGTACCAGATGGGCCTTTAAGAACAAACTTGATGAATCAGGTCAAGTTATTCAGAACAAAGAAAGGTTAGTAGCACAAGGAAACAATCAAGAAGAAGGTGTTGATTTTGATGAAACTTATGCACCAGTAGCTAGACTTGAATCAATTTGTATTTTACTTGCTTTTGCTTACTTTATGAATTTCAAACTTTATCAAATGGATGTTAAAAGTGCCTTTTTAAATGGTTTTTATTAAAGAAACTGTTTATGTTGATCAACCTCCAGGTTTTGAACATGAAAAATTTCAAACCATGTTTTTAAACTTAAGAAAGCTTTATAAGGTTTAAAACAAGCACCCCGTGCTTGGTATGATAGATTAAAAGTTTTCTTTTAAATTCTGATTTTAAGATGGGTAGAGCAGATACTACTCTTTTTATTAAACATGTTAATAAAGATATCTTAATTATTCAAATATATATTGATGATATTTTATTTTGATCTACTAACGATAATCTTTATCAAATAATTTTTTAAGACTATGCAGAGTGAATTTGAGATGAGCCACATGGGTGAACTTACTTACTTTCTCGGTCTGCAAATAAAGCAAATGAATGATGGAATCTTCATTTCCCAGTGCAAGCATGCAAAGGAACTTTTGAAAAGATTTGGTATGAAAAATTCTGATCGTAAAAATACTCCATGAGTACTACTATATTGCTAGACAAAGATAAAAATGGTAAGAATGTTGATCAAAAACTCTATCGAGGTATGATTGGTTCTCTACTATATATTACTTCAAGTAGACCTGATATTATGTTCAGTATTTGCTTATGTACTAGATATCAATCAAATCTTAAAGAATCACATCTTAAAGTAGTGAAAAGGATTCTTTGATATATTAATAACACAATCAACTATGGCTTATTTTTTTCGAAATCAAGCACATTTGATTTACTATAATATAGTGATGCTGATTTTGTTGGCTATAAATCTGATCGGAAGAGTACTAGTGGTACTTGTCACTTTTTGGGACATTCAGTAGTATCATGGTTTAGTAAAAAGTAAAATTCTGTATTATTATTAACAACTGAAGTAGAATATATCGCTGCTAGTGTCGCATGTGCTCAAATTTTATGGATAAAACGAACCTTATTTGATTATGGCATGTCTATAATAAATTCACCTATTATGTGTGATAATACCATTACTATTAACTTATCTAAAAATCTAATTCATCATTCATGTACTAAACATATTGATGTTAGACATCATTTTTTACGTGATCATGCTTTAAAAGGTGATATTTCACTAAATTTTATATCAACTAATAATCAAATTGCAGATATTTTTACAAAATCGCTTAAAGAAGATATTTTTATGAGATTTCGAAGAGATTTGGGTATTTGCAATATTTTTGATCTTTAAATATTTTTCAAAATTATTATAAGCCATTTTTTCTTATTAGTCGATTTATCAAGGTCTATTAGTCGACTTGATAAGTTACTAGTCGACTTAACAGTGTACCAGTCAACTAATTTCATCAAACAGAAACATGAGTTTTTGAGTTATTAAAAGTTAGTCGACTATATCGACCAACTAGTCGACTAAATAGTGGATTAGTCGACTATTCAAAACACAAGTCGACTAACCTGTCAACATCTGTGTTCTGTTACTGGTTTTTGACTTTTGAAACCCGACCCATTTCACACGTTTTGGATCCGATCTCTACCTACTTTCAATCCTAACCATTGATATTAGTTTTACTTCTCATTTTTACCCTTCACCCTCATAAAACCCCAGTTTTTTCACTCGATTCCTCTCTCCAGCCGCTAAAAGCAGTCGACTACAGCATCCACCTGCAGCAGTGAACCCATTCCCTCTTTCTTCAAATTTCTTGGTTAATTCGTTCCAATCTCTGTCTTATACTCTCCATTCCTTCTTTTTCTACCTTTAATTTCAGTTCTAATTATGTCTAGGTCTAAGAAATCCAAATTTACACCATTTCTTCCTCACCTCAAACTGATTTTAGGGATTTTCTTAAAAATCCTGCCCTAGAAGATGATTTCTTAAGAATTTTTTCATTTGAAATCTTACCTGGTAGATTTGTTAAGTATGAAGACTTAATGACTATGATATTGTCTCCTACCTTTAAAATTGTAGTCTTTATACTATGTTTTCTACTGATTCTAGACAAGGGTATTATCCCTTCTTGATTCACCTGTTTTATACCAACTTAACCTATAAAGACAATGAAGATGATGTTCATATCTATTGTATGGTTAAAGGTGTGAATATCAAGTTATCCCCAAAATTCTTAGGTCATATTTTTTCAATTCCTTATCACGGCCTATCTATTAATGACATTAATATGGATGATGCTGAGGTCTTATCAAATATTTTTCTTCTAGGTCAAGGACTCCCAAAGTCTAACAATAAATTGAAACCTATTCCTCGACTAACTGGTCGCATCCTTGCCTATAACATTTGCCCAAAAACTGGGAATTATAACTATTATTCCCGTGATTTGTCTATGCCATCATGGCTGGACTAGAAGTCAACTGGGCTAAGATAATCTTTGATGCTCTTGTTAAGGACCATACTTCCTTTTTACCATATGGAGCCTTTTTATCTCATGTGTTTTAGAAATTTCACATCGATCTTGCTTCCAAAACGAGTGTTGTCAAAGTTTTCGAGCCTTTTGATCGTGCCGTGCTTTATCGTATGAAACTTCAAGATTTTCCTCACCCTCCACCCTAACGTCAACATCCACCCTCTCCTCCTTCACAAAGTTCAACTCAAGCTCCTTCCTCCTCCACTCAACCTCCTTCACAAAGTTCGACTCAAGAACTTCCTTCATATCCCGATGCTTTTTACAACTCTATTTCTGTTGAAATAGAGACTCTAAAAAACCATCAGCAATCTATGATGGACTCTCAGGATGTATTGCTCTCAAATCAATATTACTGATGGACCATTTATGAGTATGCAACTGAAGATGAAGTCGTTTAAAATAACTCAAAAGGAAATTCTGGATCTCCTCAAGACCCGTTTTCCACCACCACCTCCTCTCGAATCTGACATGTGATGCATATGGCGTTGGCTTTGCTTTTTATGTTTTTAGAGTTTCTTGCATTTTCTTTTTGTATTTTCTTTTTGTTATGACTCTTTTAGTTTTCTATTGTGCTACTTAACCTTTTCTGATTTGCTATGAAAACACTGGTTGTTCATGTGTCTCTTTATTATCTATGCTCTTTCTCTTTTTGTTAATGACAAAGGGGGAGAAATGTTAGTTTGTGTTATATCTGTGCTATATATAATGACAAAGGGGGAGAAATGTTAGTTTGTGTTATATCTGTGCTATATATGTGCTGTGACATATGTGTGATATGCTTCAAGATATATGGATATATGATATATATGACAATGTTGCAATAGTTTATGACTCATGCAGGGGAGAACAAGAACACTTGTTATATATCTACTTGTTTTGTAGGGGAGAACAAGAACACTTGTTATATATCTATTTGTTATAACCATTCACTACAGGGGGAGTTTTTTCATACACAGGTTGTCATTATCAAAAAGGGGGAGAATGTTGAAGCCTACAGATTGAAAGCTTTTGATGATGGATAACAAAGTGATACAGATGCATTTGGAGCTCTATCTCAAGATTATATACAGAGTTCTGGTTGCTCAAACTTATTTGGAGAATTTGACTATTTATGTGTATTTTTTAGAATTTTTTTAAAATCCTTGAACGCACACACAATAGTCATATAGTCGACTTGACCCCTAGTATAGTCGACTATCTTATCACCTAGTTGACTTGATCCATATTACAGTCGACTAAGGCCTTCCACAAAAATATTCTTGCTCTCTGTTTGTCCTTTGTTTAGTAGTATTAGTCGACTTCCTCTAGACCCTAGTCGACTAGCCCATGCTATAGTCGACTAACCATGTTTTTCTGGTCGACTAATTACAGTTTTCAGAAACTTGTTATCTATATCAGTCTTGATATAGTCGACTTGCCTCCTATATTAGTCGACTAACAATGGCAAAATTTGTTCTTCTAGTCGACTAACCTCCATACCCTAGTCGACTAATATCAGTTTCTGACTGTTAAACAGTTAATGCTTTTTGGTGTTTTATACAACATTTTAATTTTCAAATTTGAATGATAACTTCCCTAATTGACTATAGATTTCACCTATAAATAGGGATGTTGTCCTAGGATCAATTCACCAATTCAAAACACAAGTTTTCTGTCCAAAAATTCTGTTCAAAATTCTATTTTTCTGAAAACTTGCTTTACTTCTGTTTCTTCACCAATTCCTACTCTATTGTGAAGAATTCTGAAAGTCCACCCATAAGAGACCTTGTCCACAATCACATACAGATTTAAGGCTTATAGGATTGATTGTATTCACTCAAAGAGAAATTGTACAAGAGCGTCTTCTTGGTGTAGAAGAGAAGTTGTATAAGGTGTCATCTTCTTGGTGTAAGAGGAGTTGTACACATTTGACAAAGGGTATTTTTTCAAGTGGTGTACAGGTGTTGGTTTTAGGTGTATCCAAATCAGGAAAATGAAAATCTCAAGCGGATTGCTTGGGGACTAGACGTAGGTCACAAGGACCGAACCAGGATAAAATCTCTTGCCTTTGCGTTTGCATTTTCTAAGTTTTTATTCTGTGAATTTTACTTTCCTGCAAGTAGTTTTAATTTAAAAAGTTTATAAATACTATTCACCCCCTCTAGTGTTTGTGTTGCTTATTTATAGATTCTACATGTAGTTAGTTGTCGGCTTGGTGTACGGTGCTTCTACAATGTTCCAAAGTTCATAATTGAGTGATTGCAAGTAGATCTTCATTCTACACTTTCAGTAATTGTAATTCGATCCATCGAATAGCGGTGGACGTTGTGTAGAATGTTCTTCTTTGAATTGTGATGAAGGAAACTCCGTTGCCATCCTTGTGTATGCAGGGCTCTGATACCAATTGTAGGATCTAAATCTTATGTCAACATAACACTAGAACAAAGGATTATTGGCGTTAAATATAAACTTGCACAAAAGGAAATTAAATCACAAAAAGTAAATCAAATGCAAATATAAGTAATTTATCCTGGTTCAGTCCTCTTGACCTACATCCAGTCCCCAAGCTACCCGCTTGAGATTTTCCTTTAACCTTTGATTTTGTACACCCAAAATCAACACCTTGTACACCACTTGACAAATCTCCTTTGCCAAATGTATACAACTCTTCTTACACCAAGAAGACAATAACACCTTATACAACTTCTCTTCAACCCAAAGACGATCTTGTACAATCTTTCTCTTTGAGTAATTACAATCAATCCTATAAGCCTTGAATCTGTATGTGATTGTGAACAAGGACTCTTATAGGTAGACTCTCAGAATTCTTCACTAAAGAATTGGAGTTTTTGTGAAGAATAGAAAGTGGAAACAGTTTTTTGAAATATAGATTTTTGAACAGAGTTTTTGGGCATAAAACTATTGATATGAATTAGTGATTTAGCCTAGGACAACATCCCAATTTATAGGTGAAATCTATGGTTAGTTAGGTTAGTTATCAGGACAAATTTGAATATTAAAACGTTAGATAAAATATCAGAATTTAATAACTGTACAACAGTTACAAACTGCTATAAATCGACTAGGGGTTGGGCGTTAGTCGACTAGTATAGGCAAATTTGACTTGGTTAGTCGACTAATAAAGAAAGAAAGTCGACTACATCAAGATTGATACAGGTATGCAAGTCTCTGAAAACTGCTATTAGTCGACCAGCAGAGAACTATTAGTCGACTATAACATGTATAAGTCGACTAATAAAGTTGATAAGTCGACTAACAATCCTATTAGTCTACTAATAGGAAGGGAAGTCTACTAATAGCAAGGGTCAAGTCTACAATAGGAAAGGTCAAGTCTACTAATAGGACTATTTTGTGTGTGATCAAGACTTTTAACAAATATCTAAAAAATACACAAAACTAGTATAAATTACATATGTTATCATCAAAACAAGTTCCAACATAGTTGTTAAGTGATACAGATAGGTGTATATCAAGTGTTAACATAACAAGTATATACATGGCAAGCGATAGAGTAATAGTTGAGCACAATCAATCAGAGCTGAGCAAGCTGGAGGTACAGACAGCGAACAATGTTTAATACTAGAGCGCCTGGCGAGGTTACCGGGACAACTCGACTTAAAGTACGAGTAGAAAATCTGACAGCATCTCCCCTAGACGAATCTAGTGGTAAAGTGCTGAGCGCTAAGCGTGCATATCAGGCGGAGCTGAGAGACTTGACGGTTTAAGCGCACTTCTCTTTCGAGGTAGTGGACGAGAACCCGGAGGCTAAAGTACTCTCGAGGTTTAGGCGCACTCTCGGTAGCTACCACGAAACCCATAAAGGTACAAGCCTGAAACCATTGGGTAGCTAGCCTAGGAGTTAGCAAAACCCAGAGTCGGTATGAGAGTACCTACACGAGATGTTAGTATTACACGAGCATACACGCAAGCATGATAATATCTACACTACTGTGGAGTGGAGAAGCCGGAAGGCTGATAAGGGCTAAGGCCAAGTAGAAAGCTCGAAAGTTAAAAGGGCCCGTAGGCCAAGTAGAAAGCTCGAAAGTTGAAGGGTTCGGAGGCCAAGTATGAAACTCGGAGGCAAACGACCACGAAGGATCGGCCACGCATGGTAATAAGCAGTAAAAATACATCACATGTATGGTATATATGCAAGAAGTAAACTATCTTAGTACAAGCATTCGTCACAGGCATATACATGTACAATCAAGGGTACTCGGCCACATACAAATACAGGGGCACCGCCCAATACAAAATACACATAAATTTATAATAAAATGCATATCGACCTGATGAAGCAGGGAAAACCAAATGGAGACGAGGACACTCGCCTAAATCTCTGAAAAGACTGAAAACTCTAAAATCTCCGGAACTCGCGCACGCGCCAAAATATATATATATATATAATTATTTAGAGAGAGAAAGGGAAGAGGAGAGAGAAGAGAGAGAATGAGAAATTGTAGAGAGAGGGACTGCATAGAAAGAGAGAACTGGAGACAGAGAGAGTCTGCTAGAGAGAGAGGAACCAGGAGAGAGAGAGATTAGAGAGAGAGAGCACAGGGGGGGAGAGGGGCTGCTCCCCCCTCTCTCAGCACACGGCCTGGCTCAGCCAGGCCGTGGCCCTCCCCAGCCTGGCCGCGCTTGCGCGGCCAGGGAGTTCGCTAGAGGCGGCCGGTGGGAGTTCGCCGGAGGCGGCACCGGCCGCCATGGCCGGCCAGGCCTGGGGGTGGCTTCCGGCCACCCCAAAAGAGAGAGAGAGAAATAGGGGAGAAGGGAGAAGGGGGTGGAGTTAGATGGTGGAGGTGGTGATTTTGGTGGTGGTGGAGAAATTAAGGGAGATGGGAGGAGGAGAAGTAGGATGCTGTGAAGGTGGAGTTGGAGTGGAGAAGATGGTGGTGATGGTAGTTAAATTGAAGAAGAAGGTGGAGATGGTGGTGGTTTTGAGGAGGAAGAAGATGGAGATTGTGGTTGATGTTAGTTTTGGAGATGGTGGAGAGGGAAGAAGACGGGGGGAAGAGTTGGCCGGAGTTGGGGGAGGCTCCTCACCGGTGTTGGTGGCTAGAGCGTTGGAGGGGGCGTTGGTTGGGGCGTTGGCCAAAATGGAGAAGAAGGAGAAGAGAAAGAAGAAGAAGATAAGGGAGAATGGAAAGAAAAAGGAAAAGAAAAGGAAAAGGAAAAGGAAAAAGAGAGAGATTGATAGGAAAGAAAGAGAGAGAGAGATGGATGTGAAGGGGGTTGGGGATGTGACCCAGCGGGTGGAGTGATGGGGGAAAAGAAAGGAAAGAAAGAAAGGAAGGAAAGATTCCAAAAATATAATATAATAATAAGGTCGGAAAATATCGACTGTTCCAGAAAAATCCCCAAAAATATATAGAGGTAGAAACATCATCCTGAGGAATAATACGAAATCAACTTTTAGAATAAAATTCCATTTTCAAATTAAGAATCATGGAGTCAACATCGATACCGGTCTACACCGGGTCGGCCGGATTTTGATAAATTCTAAAAAATTTCAGAAAATGCATTAAAGAAGAAAATACGATTCTAAGAAGTAACGTGAAAGAGGAATCCATAAATTCAATTTCAATTGTAAACTAAAAATCCTGGAATCAGCCAGCGATACTGGCCGACACCAAATCCGGTGGAATTTTGATAAATTCAGAAAATTCTCAGAAAAAGTATTTAGATAGAAAATGTGATTTTAAAAATAATGTGAAAAGATGTTTCTAAAAATTCTACTCTGTTTGTAAATTAAAAATCTGAGAATTGGTCAACGGCACTGGTCGACACTGGTTTTGAAGATTTTCAATTTAATTCAGAAAAATTTCAAAAAATTATAAAAAATCTAAAATATTGGAAAACGTTGTTTGAAACTGAAATTGGTCAAATCTGAATACCAGAAAGATCAAATCGAGCAATAACCTAGGATCGGTCCTCGGTTCAGACTGGGGCTGACTCCGTGTCCATGAATCCGGATCCAAAGCAAAACGATCATATAAATAATTCATAATATAAAATAAATACAGGAAGTAAGTTAAAAAATATGATCAAAAAAATCTGAATACGTAACTAAGTACGTATTCCGGGAGCAGGATGTTATAGGGTTAGTGAGTGTGGAGATGATTTTCAGGCTAAGGAAGGATAATGACTTCCCACTTTATCTTATTTATAGGTGATCGAGTTATAACCTGCACAGAAAAATAGAAGTTTAGATATTGATAATAGATACTATGAGGTTGCTCAATGCTACCACTATAGCAAGTGGCTGTACGGGTCGTGATCCACAAAGAAGGTGATAGAGGCTTTTAGTAAGTTCTTTCTAAGTTACTAAGATCGATTAAAGTATTTTTTCTTAGTTTTAAAAGAAACAAAAGTAAAAGTGTTAGAAGAGGAGAAGAAGAAGAATATGAGCAGTGTTGGTGTTTGATTAAGAGAAGAAAGACTTAGCTAAAAGAAAGAAAAATAAAGAAAGAATTAAAGTGTGTTTCTAGCCTAAGAAATAAAGAAAGAAAGAACTAAAGAAAATACTTACTTACCTGTTCTGCGCTTGCTTACCTTGGGTCCATTGCAACGATTTACCTTGGCTTAAAGGCAATCAAAGTATGGCATATAGGATCTTCCCCATTCCTAATCTAAACTATCAAATAAAAGTGCATGCAGAAAATAATACAGAAATAGTTATCTATCTCCATAAGTTATCAGTGGCACTTACAAGAGCAAGGAAGATTCGAGGCTATAGGATTCGTTTGGATTTACAAGTTGTCGCAAAGGCAAGTAAATCAAAAACAAGAAGAAAAGTAAGCTTTTGATTTAAATCAAGAAACATTTATAGAAAAGAAAGAAGGTTATAATGGTGTCACTCTCAATACAACCCCCCGCTCTCTCTCTAACGTGAATCTCTCTAACCTAAGTTTACAAAGAAATAGAAAATTACATTAGAAGAAAAAACTTAAGTTTAAACCTAGAATGAAAAATCTATTCTAAACCCTCTGCTGAGTGGTGCCTGTTTGCCTTTGGAAATTTTAGCATTTATAAGAGAAATGGGATAATGGAGAGCGTACGAAGATATGAGAAGCAAACACTTGTTGGTCCCCGAGATATTGATAAATGCGGAACTATCTCTGTTGGCAACAATGATCTAAAATACACAAGTCAACACAAACTAAACAGAAGGATTAATCGTTAAGTAAATAAACAAACTTGCAAATAAAGGAAATCAAATCTCAGAAAATGCAAATGCAAACAAGAGAGATTTATCCTGGTTCGGTCCTTGTGACCTACATCCAGTCCCCAAGCCACCCGCTTGAGATTTTCCTTTAACTTGACTTTGCAACCCAAAATCAATACACCATGTACACCACTTGACAAATCCCCTTCACCAAATGTGTACACCTTCTCTTCCACTAAGAGAACACCTTTTCTTCCACCAAGAGAATACCTTCACCTTGTACAACTGCCTCTACAACCAAGAAGCCTCCTGTGTACAATGATTTGCTTTAAGAATTACAATACTTTTCCTATAGCCTTGGTACTGAATGTGTATGTGGACAAGGTTCAGTATAGGAAACAAGAACTTCAGAGAATCTTCACAATAGAAATGTCTTTTGGTGAAGAACTGAAGTGGGAAAAATAGTTTTCAGGTTTGCAGATTTTTGGCTTTGAAAAACTGATAAAATCTCTTGGTAATTGGCCTTTGGTATAACTTCCCTATTTATAGCTGAAGACTAGGGTTAGTTAGGGAGTTATAGGAGCAATTCAAATGATAGGGACGTTTGAATTCGTTGCACAAAAGACCAACAGTCAGAAACTGTCCAACAGTCAGAACTGCCTATTAGTCGACTTGGGTTCTGAGTTAGTCGACTAGACTAGGCAAAATTTCCATTATTAGTCGACTAGGTTTAGCTATTAGTCGACTTGGTCAAGTGTCGGTTGACAGACAGGTTTCTGGATAACTACTTCAAGTCGACTGCAACTGTTTATAAGTCAACTGGATCAACTGTTAGTCGACTTGGTGACATGGGTTAGTCGACTAGAAAATGTATTAGTTGACTATAGTTGACTGTTTGGTCGACTAATACACAAACAGAGAGTTGGTCTGTTTCAGGACACAGGATTAGTCGACTTGGGTAACTGGGTTAGTCGACTACACATTGATTAGTCGACTTATAATGGACATCAAGTCGACTAATGGACCAATGAAGTGTGTGTTTGTGTCAAGGCTTTTACATGCTATTTCAACTTTACAAACCACACTCTATCAACTCTCCTTGGCACATCTTGATCATGTAGGACTCTTGATTCGTCATGTGTAAGAGCTCCAAATGAATTTGATCTTCACAAACGTCTTCATCGAAATAAGTTCCAACATTCTCCCCCTTTTTGATGATGACGCTTTGTGTGCACAAGTCCTCCCCTGCAGAAGATATGTTATATTTCCTCCCCCTGCAGAAATTGGGTTATAACAAATAGAGAAATACTTTGTTCTCCCCCTGTAACAAATATATTAGTACATATATATATATATTGTTCTTTATCAATTTTTATATGGTACCTGCAAAATAAACGTTAGATGGTACCAAACATAAAAGAACATATTTAGCCTTTAGGAGTCCAAATCCATTTAGAATTTGGTTTCCACCTGTTAGTATACACATAGTTGCAAGAATCACATATATCATGAATGTATGATGCAATATATGTATTTTTATCATGAAAACTTAAATTTTTAGGAATCCATATAAACTTACTTTTCTTAGACTTTCTTTTTACAAAAGAACTATATGGATTACTATAACATGAAGATTTTGCAATAAATCCAATACCATGATTATCATGTGACAATTTCTGAAAAGATAATAAAGCATTCAAATTTTCTTTTCCTTTATTAAACTTAGTCACATTTTGCAAAAGATCTTCATATTTCTTTTGAAAACTAACATGTCTTTATCCAATATAGAAATTCTTTCATTCAAAGACTTAGTTTCCTTTTTCAGAAAAATATTCTCTTTTATAAATTTCTCATTTTCAATTTTCAAAGATGATATGACTTTTTCAAACTCATCTTGTTGTTGAGAATTTATAGATGAACATTGTAATGCATAACATGAATTTTCCTTTAAAAGTTTCTCATTTTCTTTTGACAAAACTTTGTTTTTCAGTTTTTCATTTTTCAGATCAAGAAATAATTCATGGAAAGCATCAGAGAGTTCAGAATATGATACCTCATCATCTTCAAGTGCCATGTAACATAGGTTGACACGTTCAGTGGATTCTTCTTCATCAGATGAAGATGAATCACTGTATTCTGATGATGCTTCGTAGTTCTTCTTCTTTCTGAACTTCTTACTCTTGTACTTATCTTTCTTCTTAAGCAAGGGACAATCCATCTTCATATGACCTAGATTATCACAATTAAAGCATTTGAATTTACCTTGCTTTAGAAATTTTCTAAATTTCTTTGAGAGCATTGCCATCTCCTCTTCGTCATCATTGTCCGTGTCGGAAGATGCATGGAAGGCGAGTTCTTTCTTCTTTGAACGGTGTTGTCATTCGTCCTTCTTCCTTTCTTCTAACTGCACTTCATATGCCATTAGATTACAGATTAGGTTTTCTAATGTCATAGTTGAGAGATCATTCACCTCTTCAATGGCGGTTGTCTTTTTCTCCCATTCTGGTGTGAGTGCACGAAGGTTCTTTCGAACTCTTTCAACTTGGGTGTAGTCCTTTCCAAGGGATGCTAATGTATTGGTGATATCGGTGAATCTTGTAACCATCTCGGATATGGTTTCATTCTCCTCCATTTTGAATAACTCAAACCTGTGGACAAGAACAGATATTTTAGATTCCTTAACTTTATTAGTGCCTTCGTGTGTTACCTGAAGAGTATGCCATATTTGATGTGCAGAAGTTGCTGTTGAAACACGGTTGAACTCTTCTTTGGTTAGGGCACAGAATAGAGCATTCATCGCTTTGGCGTCAAGGTTCGCGTTCTTCTTTTGATCTTCACTCCAAGCGTTGTAGTTGGTTGTGGGCTTGGTGTATGATGCTTCTACGATGTTCCAAAGGTCGTAGTTGAGTGACTGCAAGTATATCTTCATTCTACACTTTCAATAGTTGTAGTTGGTTCCGTCAAATAGCGGTGGACGTTGTGTAGAATGTCCTTCTTTGAATTGGGATGATGAGAACTCCGTTGCCATCTTTGTTGTTGACTTGTACCCGCTCTGATATCAAATGTTGGATCAGAGCGTATACGCCGGTTCAGGGTATGAAATGTGAGGCCGGCTCTGATACCAAATGTTGGTCCCCAAGATATTGATAAATGCGGAACTATCTCTGTTGGCAACAATAATCTAAATACACAAGTCAACACAAAACTAAAACAAGAAGGATTAATCGTTAAGTAAATAAACAAACTTGCAAATAAAGGAAATCAAATCTCAGAAAATGCAAATGCAAACAAGAGAGATTTATCCTGGTTAGGTCCTTGTGACCTACATCCAGTCCCCAAGCCACCTGCTTGAGATTTTCCTTTAACTTGACTTTGCAACCCAAAATCAATACACCATGTACACCACTTGACAAATCCCCTTCGCCAAATGCGTACACCTTCTCTTCCACCAAGAGAACACCTTCTCTTCCACCAAGAGAATACCTTCACCTTGTACAACTGCCTCTACAACCAAGAAGCCTCCTGTGTACAATGATTTGCTTTGAGAATTACAATACTTTTCCTATAGCCTTGGTACTGAATGTGTATGTGGACAAGGTTCAGTATAGGAAACAAGAATTTCAGAGAATCTTCATATGGAAATGTCTTTTGGTGAAGAACTGAAGTGGGAAAAACAGTTTTCAGGTTTGCAGATTTTTGGCTTTGGAAAACTGATAAAATCTCTTGATAATTGGCCTTTGGTATAACTTCCCTATTTATAGCTGAAGACTAGGGTTAGTTAGGGAGTTATAGGAGCAATTCAAATGATAGGGACGTTTGAATTCGTTGCACACAAGACCAACAGTCAGAAACTGTCCAACAGTCAGAACTGCCTATTAGTCAACTTGGGTTCTGAGTTAGTCGACTAGACTAGGCAAAATTTCCATTATTAGTCGACTAGGTTTAGCTATTAGTCGACTTGGTCAAGTGTCGGTTGACAGACAAGTTTCTGGATAACTACTTCAAGTCGACTGCAACTGTTTATAAGTCGACTGGATCAACTGTTAGTCGACTTGGTGACATGGGTTAGTCGACTAGAAATGTATTATCGACTATAGTTGACTGTTTGGTCGACTAATACACAAACAGAGAGTTGGTCTGTTTCAGAACACAGGATTAGTCGACTTGGGTAACTGGGTTAGTCGACTACACATTGGTTAGTCGACTTATAATGGACATCAAGTCGACTAATGGACCAATGAAGTGTGTGTTTGTGTCAAGGCTTTTACATGCTATTTCAACTTTACAAACCACACTCTATCAACTCTCCTTGGCACATCTTGATCATGTAGGACTCTTGATTCGTCATGTGTAAGAGCTCCAAATGAATTTGATCTTCACAAACGTCTTCATCGAAATAAGTTCCAACAACACTCTCTCAGATTTGAAAAGATTACTGCAGAAACGCGGCTTTGGCCGCATTTTTGCGGCCCAGATCTGGCCATCATATGGCTGGGGTTCTCTGATATCTCCTTTTATCCATTGGTTTTTATGTTTTGAGCTCTGAATTTGGTGATATCTCATTTTATCTTCAGCTAACCAAATGGATTTTCAAAATCTATTTTTAACTGGGATTATCTTCTCTGATATACTCTGTCTTCAGATAGAATTGCTTCTAAACCTCTAGATTTGAGTAAATCTTCGTTGATTTGCTTGAGTTAAAAATCCTATCTTTAAATCTCTGAATTTTTAATTGGATAAACCGATCCATTTCTCCTTTTTCTTCATTAATTATCTTGCACACCATCAGACATTAGAATAAATTAAAAAGCAGAGTTTTGTTACAAAATAAATAAGAAAATGTGATACTAAATATGCAATGCATGTGTATAATCACACCCTCACACCTATCTTTTGCTTGTCCTCAAGTAAAACAAATAAAAAGCAAAATAGAGCTAACCTAATTTAACTCACTTTCGTAGGAATCACGTTTGCACTTAGCATGTACAATAAGCCGTTAAACCTCTAGGTTACCCATAGAGGACGAGTTTTGTCTCATAAGAGTTTTCAGTGAATTACACCCAAAAATCCATAAGAAAGAGAAACAGTGTGTTAGTATTTTTGAAAAATACATTTTGAAAGAGAAATTGAAAATCACCTAGAGGGGGGGGGGTGAATAGGTGACAATGCTAATCTATGAACTAAATGCGGAATTTAAAAACTTAATGCAAATTACACTCAAGTGCTATCAACAAGTGATGCACACAACCAAGCCAAGCAAATATGAATGAGCAATGTAAATAAATGCAAGGCACAAAGTAAAGAGAGAGTAGAGAGAGAGTCAATGGATCAATCGCAAACACAGAGATATGTTTTGAGGTTCGAGCACCCAGCTCTACATCCCCGCCTTCGACACACGAAGGATTTCTAATCCACTAGCTCGTTCACCAAGAACTCTCACAAGGAGTACCCAACTCCTCTCTTTACAAGTACAACCTCCTTCTTGAGGCAAACTCCCACCTAATACAACAAACTCCCAATCACCAACCAATACAAGGATCACCTCTCAACTAGAGGGATACAACCCAAAGCACAAAGCTAAGAAAAGATTGGGTTACAACTTGGTGGTCACAACAACAACCACAAACAACTTCTTCTTTCACACAAATAACCTATAGATATAGATAGTAGATTTTTGCTCAAGTGTGGAGAAAACCAAAGGAATGGAAATCAGAAATCACAAAGAAAATCCTTGGGAAAATCAAGAAATCAAGATAGAATAGTTCAATCAAAATTCTTTCCCAAAAACCCTTTCTTTGATTTTCCAAACCCTAATGAAAATACCAAATGGATTGTTCAATTTAAGCTCATAAACCCTTTTTGATTGCTTTGAAAACACCAGAGAATCAGCAAAAATTCTCACAAAAAATCTTAGAGAAAAACTCTTGCAAATGGGGTATTTATAGGCAATTATTAGAAAATAGCCGTTGACAGAAATTTAGCCAGAATTGCCCTTCCGGTCGACCGGCCGGTCGACCGTGCAACGGTCAAATTTTGAACCGTTTGCACTACCGGTCGACCGCCCCGGTCGACCGAATAATCCAGAGAGCAGACTATTCTGCTCCGGTCGACCGTCCCGGTCGACCGCTGACTGTGCCAGAAACGTGCACAGGTTTGTGCACGTCGGTCGACCCTGACGGCCGACCGGCTACGTGGTGCGGTCGACCGTTTCGGTCGACCGACCCAGCCTGGCAGGCAAAAAACAGGTCAGAAAACTGAGGTAAAAATAATCCAATAAATTCTAATAAATTTCTAAAATTCCCAAAAATAGTTTTGATAATTTGCATTGATATACAAACATGTGATAAAAGATTTGACTCAAATATCAAGCAATTAAAAACATTTTTATGTCTTTTCATTTTTACCAAAAACCAAACCATGTATTTTCTAAAACTTGGATTCTTGAATGGAAATACATTTTGTCCAAAACTCTTTCAAGTACAAAAACATGATATTAAACAACATTAAGGCATGATGCATATGGATAGAAATCTAATATACATGAAACAAATATATATCATAGTTTTTGTCATTAATTCAAAAATATGTTTTGTCAAAAATACCAAAACATATAGCACATGAATAAAGGAGTCAAAACTAAGTTTGTCTAGGAATTAAAGCATGAATGTATATAGAACAAATCATATATACATTAAACCATGTAAACTTGTTTTGATCTATCTATTCATGAAAACCAAAATCGGTTAAACCAAAAACCGAAAACCAATATTCAAAAACATGAAACGTGTGTGTTGTGAACTTGAGCTTATCATACTATACTAATCTTTACAATTTGAGATCTAAACACAAACTAAACTAGGGATACCTAAGTCTTCTTGTAGAGCGCCGTCTCCAAGTTGACTCGGTCCAAACCGTGATTCACCAAGCAAGTGCTATATATGATCTTTGACGCTTGGGCTCTTGAATCAACATGTGCAAGCTTCCAAATCATCTTGTTGAAGCTAAACACCAACTAATATCTTGATTAATAATCTGAAACTAAAATCACAAGATAATTAGTACACATAACTACATGAGTTAATCATCATCAAAACTAGAGTGAAAGGCCTTTGGGCCAACAGAAATGATATTTAAAGAATTGTTGCAAAAATTCATGTAATCTATAAGTTGTAGGAATACCAAATTATTCATTCCTAAACTTAGTCTCTAATCAAAAGCTTGTTATAAATCAACGTAAGGATTAAAACTGTATTTCTCACCTAGTCTATTATTTTACCCTAAATTATATGCACCTTTGTGATCGTGAATATTTTGACTAAGGATACTTTAACTCTAGTTTTTATGTCTTATTTTTACATTTTATGGTAGTAATATTCCTTAATTCTGGTAGGCTTTCTAATCATTGATATTGTTCAATTTTAAGATCATGGGTATAGGAATCAACGTCGGTTTGAAAATGGGTCCAAATTGAGTAAGTATACTGATTGAGATTTTACCTGCACACAAAATAGAATTTTAGATTTAGAACAAGTTATGCAAGGTTCTCAATTCGAATCCGCTGTAGCAAGGCTATGCGGGTCGTGATCCTCAGGGAGGGACTAGCGATGGAAGCTTTGTCAATAAGTTATCTCTAAAGTTTTTATTATTTTAATGTTAAGTTAGAAAGAAAGAAGATCGAGAAGAAGAAGTGATATTTACAATGGAAGTGAAGAAAAGAAATTGAGAATATGGTAGTGTGAGATCTAAACTAAAGAAATAAAAAGGAAGAAACTATAACACGTACAAACCTCTTCTACCTTGCTTACCTTTGATCTGTTCGCGACGACTTACCCTGTCTTTGGAAGGCGTGCAAGTATGGCGTATAGGATCGTCCACCTTCGCTACCTACACTATGAAAAGAAAAGACAATCTAAAGAAGGATTGTTCATCTCCATAGGCCATCAAGTGCTCTTCTTTGGCTAGGCAGTCTCGAAGCAATCAGATCTCACGGTTCACAAAACATTAGAGAGAAATAACAATAGAAGAAAACAAAAACTGAGATACACAAGAATCAACAAGAATAAAAGAACATAACATAATAAAAAAGAACGAACCTCGATTCGATTTATTTAACAATGGCGGAAAAGCAAACTTACACCGATTGTCACCCTCAGTACAAGTAGATCTCCTTCCTCCATGAGAACATCATCTCCTCTCAGTTTACAAAAAGGAAAAATAGAAATTACAAAAGAGAAAAGAAAATCTAAACTAGAAGAAGAAAACCTAAAACCCTAGATTCGGCTCTCTGGCTCTGCCTCTGGACGCCCCTTCTCTGTTGCTCTGCAGGGGTATTTATAGGAGATATAGGAAGTAGAGTCCCAGTACAACTCCTCAACGAAAACGCATCGCCAACCGCCTCAGGATTGTCGCGGAAACGGGAAATTTGCCGCGGAAACGCGGCACTTTTGTAGCCAAATGCCACGCGCTTTCTCTCGTGGTATCCTCTGGTCCGTCCATCTGGGTTTATCCTTCTGGAAATTGTATCCTGACTCTTCATCTTGAGATTTCGATATAACTTGGGAATCAAGTTACCTAGATCCCAAATCTTTTATCCACGAATTTGTGATCTTAAATTCTCCTTCTTTGGCTTTTATCCTCATCTGCAAGTGTTTAGGGTTGAATAAAAGTCTATCCTTCCCTCTTCTTTGATATTTGCAACTTTGGCCCTTGTGTATTTGCAATTTTGACAATTGATATTTGCACTTTTGCACTTGGGCTTTAAATGTGGGCTTTTGGGCTCTTTTTAGGCTTTAATTCTTTCTTTGTAATATTTCGAGGCCTGCACACAATAAATCACAAAATATTAATAAATGTGCAGAATTAAATGAATAAATATGAAAATGTGATGGTAAATGTTATGATAAAAATGCACTTTTCACTACCAATAATATACCGGGGTCAACATAGATTCGAAAATTGACACTGAATCACAAAGTAGGGGATCAGGTTCACATTCACAATCAAGTTCAATTTGCTTAAAGTGAAAACTTGCCAATTTATCCAAGCTTTAGGATTGGTCAAGTTCAAGTTCGTGTGTTGAAATTGAATCTTTGTCAAAGTCTCCAAGATGCCATGATTCGTGGGTCTCATCAATATGGCTAGATGTGTTGAGGATGGTCAAATATTGATAAGAAAGAGTTTTCTCATTCCTATAACAGTTCTCCCATTTTCTTATTGTTTCTTGTAACCTATCGATAGTAGCTTTCATACTCCTGTCTAAGTCAATAGGTTCTTCTTGTTATGATGTGACTTGGCAAATTGTGTATGAATCTTGAAGTTAGAAATTTTGATGGGATCGTGAGTCTTCTGGATTTTTAAGTCGTTGCTTGACCACTTCTAGAATATTATCGAAGTAAAATTTTTCTTCTATAAAGCGATCTTGACAAGGAGTAAACGAAGCTGAATGTTGGAAAGGTGGTTGACCATATGACTCAAGGGAGTTGTATCTCTATTTTCTCGGTGAAAAGTAGAAATGATTATTCTTTGTTCATAATATTGGATTGGGGCATGTGTTGAGTCAGATAAAACCAATCTGGCACACTTAGTTGGTTAAAGTTACGCCATACCGGGTTAGTGAAATTCGAGTCAAAAGAGCTCTGGGTGACATATAGATTTACATTTGCATGAGAAAAATTATAATTATAATCCATATCACACAAAAAGCAAATCAAAACAAACAAAAGAGAAAAATCTAGCCCATGTTAGTGTGGACCTTAGACCTAAATGACTTTTACTTGGTTAGACTATCCACGGGAGGTATATTGCAATAATCTGCTAGCAAGTTAATCGGCCAGGTAGGTGGCATGATCAGTGGGAGGTATCCGCGCTAGAGCAACAAGCCTAATTATGTTAAACTACTGTTCTTCGAATTTCGCCTCTTAATCCCCTACCTAGTCAGCGATTTGACAAGAGTCAAACTCTATGAACTTCCTCAAGTCAATCTCCTATTGAGTCCGAGATGTCCCTAGGACCAACGTCTACTCAGATTTTAATTAGGATTGGGATAGTGAGTAAGGAGATGGTTTATAGGCTAAAGAAGAGTCATGAATTCCCTACCTTATGTTGCTTATGGGTTTTGCCCTTAAGTCATTTTCGTGCAAGTGTGCAAGTATATAGATAACTAAAACTCAAAGCAATTATAAATCACCCAAAGTGTTTTCTAATCTAGATGCAATATATCTAGATGCAATATAGACATACCTTATATCCAGTACTCTTCAACGATAATGAAAAGAAATGAATTAAATGAATGCCTATGATGCAAAGTATAACTATTTTTTAAGCGATTACAAGCACGAGTTATTGTTGGATTAAAAATTAGTGTGTAGAATAGGGTAATATGGGGAAATAATAACTGCAGAAGCTAAAAAAGTGCAATTCAATTACCCTGCAAAGAAGCAGGGTATCCAACTCCACTATATATCCGCTAAAACGCGGCTTTTACCGCATTTGCACGGCTTGGTTGTTAAGTCAGGTGCTCTGTCTTCTTGAGAAGAGTCACAAAGCCTCTGCTGATGTTTTGCAATTGCCAATTTCCTGTAATATGTTCATGCACAAAAAAACATAGAAGAAAAACTAACAAATTAGTAAATAAAAGAAATACCGTTCCCTCCACAGCAACGACGCCAAAATTTGATTGACTAAAAGACAGAGTTCAAGAAAGGGTTTATCTGATTTGTGGTGGCTGTGAATTCTTGCAATTTAACCATAGTAGCAACGTTTATATGGGTCGATCCTCAGGGAGAGTTGTGATGGAAGCGTTTTGATATCCTTTTAAATACTAAATTGGTTAAGTGGTTAATTCTTCATTTTAAAAGAAAAACAATTCAACTTTAAGTGTTAGAGATAGAAATAAAAAGATGAAGATAAAATTTGATTAGAAACTAGGCTTTTGAAAAGATAAAGAGTAAGACTTACTAATCATCTACCACCACTAACTTGCTACCATATGCTAAATTATACTTCACTTTGGATCATAAAACTTATACTTTAGAGTTACATTCAATTCACGTAAGATACATAAGATGAAAAAACCCTATTTGAAATAATCACTAACTAAGACCAAACATTAAACTATCAAAGCCTTCCAAGTATAGAATAAGAAGAATAATCAGAATTCAACATTAAACTATCAAGGTAATCTAAGTACAGAATAAGAAAAACTATTGACTGGTATTAGCAAATAATAGATTTAATTATTCGTCATAATGTGCCTTCGAGAATATTAGCTTATTCTAGGATTTAAGCATGCCTATGATTCATCGATCATCTAACACAAACTAGCAGTAGTCGTGGATAACGATTATAAGCCATGACATAAGTTAGCTACGCCTGATGAAGATTAAAGAAAGCATGGTAAAAAAAATGCATGATAATAAAGAGAAAGCAAGTAAATAATAATCGAAGAGAAATTGAAAAGAAGAATAGAAGAACTTTGTTATTGACGCTGTCACCTTCAATTACAAAAGCTTTCTCCTTCTTTACAAGTCAAACTTGAACTAAACCCAAAAAAATTATAAAGAAATTCAGAAAAGAAACTAAAGAAAAATCCAAAGTTATGATCTCTAGAATTGATTCTGAGATAACTCTATGCTACTGCCTCTACGATGGTATTTATAAGAGAAGTAGATGGTAAACTTTCAGTAGAAGATGTACACCCAACGCCAAACAAGAGGCCAAAGAAATGTCACGTTTCTGCGGCAATAAATGGAAGGTCGCGTGTAACGCCCAATCCCCAGGAACATAGACGTTACTGCAACGTATATACGTAGGTCAAAAAAACTCTCACATATATACACTAAGCATCAGTAGGGGCAAGAATCAGAGTACGAAAGTACATGGTGCATTATACATTCTAACATGTGAGTGTAATTAAAAAGTTATCACAGGATATGACACATTATTATAAGAATATTACATCACTGATAAGCGCAAATGCGATAATACAAAGAGATATACAACTATGAACAGTACAAAATGCGCTCACAAGTCACAAAAGGAAACTCGAGAGCCGAGCAGGGGCCTGGAAGGATAGGTCCTTAGACGGTTTACCGATGATCTATATTACCGCTGCGCATCTCTAATCAGCAACTAGGAGAATTCACAAATTTTAAGCTCCAGGATCTGAACATGCAGACCAGAAAAATTAGAACTCTCCAACGAGTGGTGTGGTGAATGCCAAGTGGCATGCAGGGACAAACACACATATATCAATAAATCTGAACCAAAAAGCATGCATTTAAAACTGTGTCATGAACACAGGCACACAGGAGTATACAGTGAGACACCAAGTAATGTATCAAATAAAAATGTGTAGCTTAGACTTTAAGTTTATGAGATTGATACATCGAGAAGATGATCAAAATAAGAAAACCCTCATCTGTATACCATATGGCCCACGTCACTATCATCTGAGTTCATACAACCTGAGTTGCCCTTAGCATGCAGAACAGGAATGTCAGGAGTAATTATTGTATCACAGAGATCCTATACAAGTGATGGATATGATACTTAATCATACAATAATAATAATCAGTGTTGCATATTATTCTAATCATTTTCTTCCAGTGTCTCATACCACTGGCAGTTCACACTGGGTCCATACTCCGGTAGACCCTAACTCGAACTCAGATATACGGACACCATTATTTGAATGAGGAAGTGATTTAATAACACCCGCTCCTGATTTTATTATTATTTGGTAAATTATATTTGACGCAGGGTCATGTATTGAGTCACAAGCATGTCGGTACAAGCAGTAAATAAGAGGTTAGGAAATCCCGTGTAGCAACCTAGAATCATATTTAGTAAAATAGGATATCCAACTCAAGTTATACTGCACGAATTGTAGATTATAATAACAAGGCAAGTCATGTGAAGAGTAAGTTAATGTGCTACAATTTAGGTTATCCAATAATAAACATCAGTACCGTCTGATATGTCAACCATCTCCTTACCAGTGTCTCACACAACTAGTTATCCGTACTAGGATGTGTACTCCAGTAGAACTCATTTAGGTCTGATATGTAAATACCAGTACCTAAATGAAGGAGAGACTAAATATCCCACGTCCCTATTATTATTATTGTTACGTGTCAGGTGCTGGATCAGGAGGGCAAGAAAACCACAGACACAATAGTGGATACCGAGAGGTGGCCTCATGGATATCAAGAGGTGGCCCTCACCACGTGTGTGGTGTGGTGATTAGTCACATATATTGCATTTACATTGTCACCTTACCATACTTTTTAGCTAATAAATCCTATTAATAGTCTTCTTTTTCTTTGTTAAATGTAGGCCCAAGTGCTAAATGAAAGAAAAGAGAAAAACAAAGCCCAAAAGCCCACCCAATTCTGATTATTCAGAATAAATTTGAAATGAAGAAATCAGGGAAAAATCTTGGCATATAAGGAAGGTTGAGAAGAATCCTCCCTGAATCAAGCACAATCAAAGGCTGTTTTGTCAACATTTGAAGCAAAAACAAGAAAATCAGAAGAAGATACGGGAAATACATCAGACCAAGAGATTCCCCCATCTTCCTGGGATCTTCTCTTTTAGGTTTTTGCCTATAAATACTGGTTTCAACAAAGAGAAAAGGGCGAAGACTAGGATTAAATTTTGCACTTATTTTCTTAGGATCTAGGTTCATTGTTAGCTAGAAAGAAAGTTGTAATCTTGCTTTTTAAGTTGTAGTCCAGTTTCATAAACTTGTGAGAGAGAGGACTGAGAGCTTGTACTTGACGGTTGAAGTGACAGCAATACAAAAGTCGGGCCGATTTCTCTTTCACTTGCAGTACGGTATGCTTTATATTATGTCGTTATTTTCTTCGTTTTTCATGGATAACTAAAAGGTTTTCTGGCTAGCTATCGACTCTCTTTTGTTTTCTTCTCTTCTGTTTTTAAAAGAAAAAGTCCCGATGACTCATATGCGTGCCTCCATTAAAAGCCTTTCTTTTTGAAAGTGTTCTTGAAGGCACATGAGGATGGGTATGGATAGTTGAATTCACCATTCTCTCTTGAACTTCTTGTGAATCGTTTTTAATTCATTCTTGCTTCTTCGCGCTTTATGTTTTAATATCCGATTCCAACTCTTTCTTGAAGAAAAAGGACTCAACCCTTCTGCATCTTATGTGCTTTACTTAAAGCTTTCTAAAAAAAAACGCAACTTTAAGTTTTGCAAATGATAACTTGAGGGACTTAATACTTTAAGAGAAGAATGAACAATTGAGTAGGAAGATTGTGAGCCCAGATTTGATTTCATATTCTAAAACAACATCACAACTCTTAAAGCTTTTTACAAATCACCTTCTCCAAATCCTTTTCTGAAAGTTGAAATTTCTCTTTTTCATCTCTTTTCTTTCCATTCTCTTTTTCCTAAAAAACGAACACAAATTCCTTGTTTTTAAGCAACTCATCGAAAAGCTTCCATCGCATCCCTCCTTGTGGACACAACCCGTTAGCCACAAGCTACACGGTACATTCTTAAACTCATTGGTTGTTTCTTTATTTTAGCAATCAATTTTTGACGCCGTTGCCGGGGAGGGAACGGTGTAGTTGTTTTAAACAACTTTTGTGTGTTTGTTTCAGGGACTCGAAGACCAAGATCTAGCATTCAAGCTTTGCCAAGAAGACTTGAAAATTCTGTGCCCCTACTCTCGAAAGTAGGAAACAGAATTTCAAGAAATTGCTTTGCAAATCTGAAATTTTTTTGGGACTACTAAAAACTTTGTTTTGCAGGACATATTGCTCGCAAAAACTTTAGTTTTTATATGTCATATTTGTGCTAGTGTTTCTATCCAACATCCCTGTTTTTTAAGTCAACAGTAAAATATTCGTTGAAAGTTAAAAATTGATTAGACATTTGCATTCTAGGCACAAGTCTTTTCAATTCTTTTACTTTACTGTTGAAGAGAGCTGGAGACAAGGTATGTATGCATAGCATATAGTTTAGGAAACATTCTTGGGTGATTTTGCTTTTGAATGCTACTTTCCTATATCTTGCACACTTGCACGAATCAATTCTAAGGGCAAAACCCAAATCAAGATAAGATGGGGAAGTCATTACCCTTCCTTAGCCCACAAACCATCTCCAAGCACGCACAACCTAAGCCTAATTAAAATTTGATAGACGTTGGCCTTAGGGACATCTCGAACTCAATAGGAGATTATCTTAAAGAGGAAAAGTGTTGGAAATTGACTCCTGTAAAATCAGTGTCAAGGAAAGAGATTGAGGGCCGAAAGCCCGAAGATTGGTGGTTACTTAATTAAGGAACGTCTTTTGACGGAAAACCTCCCACCAATCTTGCCCTGACCTGGCTGATTAGCTTGTGGTCAAGGTCTACATTCTACCTCTTGTGGACAATCAACCAGTTAGGAGTTGTCTAGGTCAAGGATACCTTAGACTAGGCTTGGTTGATTTTTATTGTTGACTGCTGTTTGAACTTGTTGTGATTGTGATTGTGTTTGTGTATGCAAGTGTGGTCGAGAGACCCCAATTCATCTAGGTTGACTAGGAACACATCACCACCTAAGTTTGAACCAAGACCAGATCCGGTAATGGCTCAATCCACATCACTGCAGGATAGGTTCTACCCCATTAGGACCTCACTTCCATCGTGCATTTCACTTCCATCGGTTGGTGACTACAATTTCGAGCTCAAGCCTCAATTCATCAACACACTCCCCAAATTTCATGGTCTAGAGTCCGAAGATGCCTACTTCTTCATAAGAGAATTTGAGGAAGTATGTCTTATGATGAAAATCCCACACCTTGTAGATGATGCTATTAGGTTGAGATTTATCCCGTTTGCACTTAAGGACCTAGCAAAAAAGTGGCTCTACAGCTTAGCAGCCGGTTCCATCACATCTTGGGATAGTTTCATCAAGGTCTTCTTGAAGAAATTCTATCCTATCCATAAAATCGCTCTCATTAGGAAGACGATCATGCAATTCAAGCAAGAGCCTAGTGAACCATTCTGGAGGTACTTTAAACGCTTTAAGGACCTCCTTGTCCAATGTCCACATCATGGAATAGAGAAATGGCGACAATGCCAAATTCTCTATGACGGTTTAGACTATTCCACCAAAACCCTCTTAGAAAGTATGTGCCAAGGGGGTTTCTTGTAGAAAGATGAAGATGAGGGATGGGATTTGTATGAAAATTTAGCTGAGAAAACCATCCAATGGGAATCTGCGAGTGAGACCCCTAAGAATCCTAACTCCATCTCTTCAAAAGGAGGTCTCCACTCCATAGAATCGTCCATCGCTAATGAGGCTAAGTTAGCTAATTTAGCTAGAAGACTGGAAGCTCTAGAGACGAAAGAACCAAGTCCAGTCAATCAAGTCAGCCCGAACCAATTTCCACCCCCGGGCTGCACTTACTGTCAAGCCATGAACCATGTATTCGAGGAATGCCCAGTGTTTCAGGCTCAGCAATCCTATCACGAACCGATGAATGCGGCTTTTTCAAGGCCGAACAACAATCCTTACGCACCAACGTACAATCCCGGCTGGAGAAATCACCCTAATTTCTCATGGAGCCAGAACAACAATGACAATTCACGATTCAATCATGCTAACCACTTCCATCATGGTAACAATTCTTCCAATCATCAACCCAACTTCTCCAATTTCTATAATAATTCTCCCAACCATCCACCAAGCTTTCCAAATTATCAACAGAACTTTCCTAACCAAGCTCCACAATCCTCCTTCCAGAATCCTCAATTGAAAGAAGAATGACTGACTTTGAGAGATACATGGAGAGATATATGAAAAACCAAGACTCTCTCATGCAAACCATTCAGAGGCTAGAAGTTCAAATGAGTCAACTGGCCAACCCACAAAATGAGAGACAAAAGGGTACCAAGCCTAGTCAGCCAATCACCAATCCGAGGAACTCCCAACAAGCTCATCTGGCTGAGGATCCTTCATTCAATCAATGTAATGCTGTGCATACATTGAGGTCAGGAAAGAAATTTGATAATCAAGTGTCAACACCTACCAATCCTATTCAGCACAACGACAATCAAGCTTCCACCTCATCCAATCCAATTTCTTCTAATTCGGACGAGTCTGAAAAAGACAAGTCAGCCAGCCAGGTGTACCAGCCTATAGTACCATTTCCGAATAGGCTGAAAAACAACAAGCAAAACCCGCACATGGACAAGATAATCGAGATGTTTAACCAAGTGAAGATAAATGTGCCACTTCTTGATGCCATCCAACAAGTTCCTTCCTATGCTAAGTTTCTTAAGGACATGTGCACCAAGAAGAGAAAGACTAATGTTCCTAAGAAAGTCTTCCTAGCCACTAATATTAGTGAGCTATTTTCGGGTCCTATCCCTGTCAAGTACAAAGTCCAGGTAGCCCCACCATTGCCTGCACAATAGGACAAGCCGAGATTAGTCGTGCACTTCTTGACTTGGGAGCAAGTATCAACTTGCTTCCATTCTCTGTTTATCAACAACTCAGGTTGGGTGACCTTAGTCCAACTCGAGTCACCATCCAACTGGCTGACCGTTCTGTTAAAGTTCCAAAAGGGGAAATTAACGATGTCCTGATTCGGGTAGGAGAGTTCATATACCCTGTCGATTTCATAGTTTTGGAGTCACAACCTGTGTCCAACTCCAATCGTAGGGCTCAAACTCCGGTCATCCTAGGTCGACCATTCCTTGCCACTGCTAATGCCATCATCAATTGCAGGAATGGGTCTATGAGGTTAACCTTTGGAGACATGACTAGAGAAGTCAATGTCTTCCATCTAGGAAAACAACCCCGTGACATCGAGGACCAAACTTTTGAAGTAAACCAAATTGAGAACTTGACAAGTGAACACGAAGAAGAATTGGAATCAGAAATGGAGATTGACTTCGAGTTAGAGTCTGATGACTTAATCTCGATCAGGTGGTAGACTCTGCCGTAAATTGGGCTTCAAACCCAATTTCACCTACAATGGAGCCAACAGATTTGACTAGTTCTTCTAGTGATCCTGCCTCTTCCTTAGAATTGAAAGCCCTTCCTGCGCATCTTAAGTACGCCTATCTAGGCGAACAAGAGACCTTTCCCATCATCATTGCCTCTCATTTAAATGACGGGAAAGAAAAAGATTTGAAAGATATTCTAAGGAAACATAAGGAAGCCATCTGGTGGACTATGACTGATATTAAGGGATTAAGTCCAACCATCGTTCAACACCGCATCCATCTCAATGAAGACGCCACACCCAAGAGAGACCCGCAGCGTAGGTTAAACCCTATTATGCAAGAGGCTGTTCATGCTGAAATCATAAAACTCTTAGACAATGGGATAATTTATCCATTTCGGATAGCCAATGGGTCAGTCCTGTCCACGTGGTCCCAAAGAAATCTAGTTTCACCGTTGTGAAAAACGAGAACAAAGAGTTGGTTCAAATTCGACTTCCCACGAAGATTCGAGTTTGCATTGACTATAGGAAACTGAATGCTGCAACTCGTAAGGACCATTTTCCACTTCCCTTCATTGATCAGATGCTTGAACGTTTAGCGGGTCACGAGTACTACTGCTTCTTGGACGGTTACTCGGGCTATAACCAGGTCCCTATCGCTCCTGAGGACCAAGAGAAGACTACGTTCACATGTCCATTTGGGACGTTTACTTATCGTCGAATGCCATTTGGCTTATGCAATGCCCCAGCAACGTTTCAACGTTGCATGTTGAGTCTTTTCTCTGATATGGTAGAGCGCTTCTTAGAAATCTTCATGGATGATTTCTCCATCTACGGAGATTCATTCACTCAATGTCTCCACCATCTTGAACTCGTCCTCCAACGCTGTGCTGAAAAACATTTGACACTAAACTGGGAGAAATGCCACTTCATGGTGAAACATGGAATTGTCTTGGGTCATGAAATATCCAAGAAAGGAATAGAAGTGGATAGAGCCAAAATCGAGGTTATTGCTAAGCTTCCCATGCCCAAATGCGTTAAGGACATTAGATCCTTCCTAGGACACGCTGGTTTCTACCGTAGATTTATCAAGAATTTTAGCAAAACTGCTAGGCCCTTGACTAATCTGTTAGCTAAGGATGTGTCCTTCACGTTCGATGCTGACTGCATCACTTCTTGGGAGAAGCTTAAGAGAGAGCTGATTTCTGCACCAATCATATCTGCTCCGGATTGGTCTAAGCCGTTTGAGATTATGTGCGATGCTTCTGATTTTGCCATAGGCGCTGTCCTAGGACAACGTATTGATAACAAGCAGCATGTGATCTACTACTCTAGTAGGACTCTCAATGACGCTCAACTGAACTACACTACGACCGAGAAGGAATTCTTGGCAGTAGTGTTTGCCTTAGAGAAGTTTCGTCCCTACCTACTAGGGTCCAAAACTACCATCTTCACCGATCATTCTGCACTTAGGTATCTCATGATGAAGAAGGATGCCAAGGCCTGACTCATTCGTTGGATCCTCCTTCTTCAAGAATTTGATCTCGAAATTCGAGACAAGAAAGGTGTAGAAAATGTCGTTGCTGACCATCTCTCACGGATTCCCAATTCTCCATGCAACGAATTACCCATCAATGAGGATTTTCCTGATGAACATATCTTAGCTATCTCTAGGGAACCTTGGTTTGCTGATATAGTGAATTACTTAGTCACAAACCAAACTCCGTCTCATTGGTCCAAAAATGAAGTTTACCGGTTCTTATCCCAAGTCCGGTATTTCTTTTGGGAGGAACCGTATCTTTTCAAGTACTGTTCCGACCAAATTATTAGGAGATGCATTCCCGATGAGGAGGTTAGGAGTGTTCTGTCCTTCTGTCACGAACTTGTATGCGGTGGACACTTTGGTCCCCGCAAGACTGCTTAAAAGGTGCTACAAAGTGGGTTTTATTGGCCCACTCTATTCAAGGATGCCTATGATTATTGCAAGACGTGCCCTAGATGCCAAATGGTAGGTAGGATCTCACATCGAAATATGATGCCCCTCAACCCGATTCTAGAAATAGAACTCTTTGATGTTTGGGGCATCGACTTTATGGGTCCATTTCCTAACTCATTTGGGAACCAATACATATTGGTTGCTGTGGACTACGTGTCCAAGTGGGTAGAAGCCATTCCTTATAAAACTAATGATAACAAAGTTGTCATAAAGTTTTTGAGAGAGAACATTTTTTCCCGCTTCGGAACCCCTCGTGCTATCATCAGTGATAATGGCACCCACTTTTGCAATAGATCTTTTGAAGCCCTTATGCGAAAGTATGCCATAACTCACAAGTTGTCCACACCATATCATCCTCAAACCAGTGGGCAAGTTGAGGTTTCAAATAGACAAGTCAAACTTATATTGGAGAAAACTGTGAACCAAAACCGGAAAGATTGGTCCTTAAAACTTGTAGATGCTCTATGGGCCTACAGGACCGCTCTCAAGACGATTTTAGGAATGTCTCCCTATAGGTTAGTCTATGGCAAACCTTGTCACTTGCCCGTTGAGTTAGAGCACCGAGCCTTATGGGCAATCAAGCAGTTGAATTTCGATTTGACTAAGGCCGGTGACCTTCGGAAATTACAAATTTCCGAATTAGAGGAATTGAGAAATGAGGCCTATGAAAATGCTAGGATCACTAAAGATAGAGTGAAGATTTTTCATGACAAGCACATCATAAGAAAAACCTTTGTCCCTGGTCAAAAAGTCTTGCTCTACAATTCTAGGCTTCATCTTTTCCCAGGAAAATTGAAATCACGATGGACTGGGCCATTCATTGTAAAGACCGTGTTTCCACACGGCGCAGTTGAGATCAGTGACCCCAAGAATGGAAATGACTTTAAGGTAAATGGTCAACGCCTTAAACCTTTCTTGGAATCGGTGCCGGTAGATGAAACGGTAATGGGTCTTTTTGACCCAGTGTATCAGTAACTTTCCTCCTTTCCATTTTATTTCATACAATTATACATTTCTTTCATACATTGGGGACAATGCATGAGATAAGTGTGGGGGAGGGTTCTAACATAGCTGATAAAATATATATATATATATATATATATATATATATATATATATATATATATATATATATATATAAAATTTGAAAAGGGTAGACAATATTTTGATATATTTTTTGTAAGAATTTAAGTCAATTTTAAGGAATAGGAGAATCATAATTAGGATTTCTTACACTTGGTCGAAGTAAAATAACTTGTTTGATTTTTAGGGTCAGGAGAAATTTGGGAAAGTAATTTAGTCTTGATATTTACCTTAATGACATATGCACACAAAATACACTTACACACTTAGGGTTTGAAAACAGAGACTCTTATGCCTTATTTAAAAAAAAAAAGTCTAATTGTTGAGTAGCTAGGTGCTTTGGCCTAAGCAAGCCTTAGTATTTATGCAAAAGATAATTAGACAAGTTTGAAAAAAAAAAGGGGTATTCTCTGATTAAGCTGGGTATTTATGCCTCATGAAGCATAAATGTTCACGTCTAAAAGGGGTACCTCGTATAAATAATGTGTATCTTCTGATTAAGCTGGATATTTATGCCTCATGAAGCATAAGTATTTACTCCTAAAAGGGTTACATAGTATAAATAAAAACCTTAGTTTCGTGGCCTTATCTGCTCGAGTGTTTAGGTCCTTAGGGGTGTTTTCTCACCTGGTGCCCTAAAACCGTCCGGTTTAGGTGTCACCGACTGAAAGCTCGTTACATGGGCGATTAGAAAGCCTAATGAAATTGAGGAATAAAAGTTCACAAAAAAAATAATAATAATAATAAATAAATAAATATAAGGCATAGGAGTTAATGTTGAAGAACCCTTAGTAAACTTCACAATCACGATGTGCATACGACTCAGGGTAAATTAATAGACTAGATGAGAAGTACAATTTGACTCCTCACTTTAATTGATGACATGTTTTTGAATAGAGACTAAGTCTAGGAATGAAAGATTTGATATTCCTATAACTTATAGATTACTTAAGCTCTCACAAATATACTTCAAATATTTTCTCCTTTATAAAAAAAAATGCTTTTCGAAAATACTAACTTTTTTCTCTTTCATTTCGGATTTTGTGGGTGTAATCCGCTGAAAACCCTCACGAGACAAAACTCGTCCTCTAGGGGAAACCTGGAGGTTTAACGGCTTGTTGCACATGCTCAGTGCAATCGAGTGACCTGCGAAAGTGGTCTAATAATCCTTAGCATAGTTTAGTTGTTTTGCTCGAGGGCGAGCAAAAGATAAGTGTGGGGGTGTGATTAGTCACATATATTGCATTTATATTGTCACCTTACCATACTTTTTAGCTAATAAATCCTATTAATAGTCTTCTTTTTCTTTGTTAAATGTAGGCCCAAGTGCTAAATGAAAGAAAAGAGAAAAACAAAGCCCAAAAGCCCACCCAATTCTGATTAATTCAGAATAAATTTGAAATGAAGAAATCAGGGAAAAATCTTGGCATATAAGGAAGGTTGAGAAGAATCCTCCTTGAATCAAGCACAATCAATGGCTGTTTTGTCAACTTTTGAAGCAAAAACAAGAAAATCAGAAGAAGATACGGGAAATACATCAGACCAAGAGATTCTCCCAATCTTCCTGGGATCTTCTCTTTTAGGTTTTTGCCTATAAATACTGGTTTCAACAAAGAGAAAAGGGCGAAGACTAGGATTAAATTTTGCACTTATTTTCTTAGGATCTAGGTTCATTGTTAGCTAGAAAGAAAGTTGTAATCTTGCTTTTTAAGTTGTAGTCCAGTTTCATAAACTTGTGAGAGAGAGGACTGAGAGCTTGTACTTGACGGTTGAAGTGACAGCAATACAAAAGTTGGGCCGATTTCTCTTTCACTTGCAGTACGGTATGCTTTATATTATGTCGTTGTTTTCTTCGTTTTTCATGGATAACTAAAAGGTTTTCTGGGCTAGCTATCGACTCTCTTTTGTTTTCTTCTCTTCTGTTTTTAAAAGAAAAAGTCCCGATGACTCATATGCATGCCTCCCTTAAAAGCCTTTCTTTTTGAAAGTGTTCTTGAAGGCACATGAGGATGGGTATGGATAGTTGAATTCACCATTCTCTCTTGAACTTCTTGTGAATCATTTTTAATTCATTCTTGCTTCTTCGCGCTTTATGTTTTAATATCCGATTCCAACTCTTTCTTGAAGAAAAAGGACTCAACCCTTCTGCATCTTATGTGCTTTACTTAAAGCTTTCTAAAAAAAAGTAACTTTAAGTTTTGCAAATGATAACTTGAGGGACTTAATACTTTAAGAGAAGAATGAACAACTGAGTAGGAAGATAGTGAGCCCAGATTTGATTTCATATTATAAAACAACATCACAACTCTTAAAGCTTTTTACAAATCACCTTCTCCAAATCCTTTTCTGAAAGTTGAAATTTCTCTTTTTCATCTCTTTTCTTTCCATTCTCTTTTTCCTAAAAAACGAACACAAATTCCTTGTTTTTAAGCAACTCATCGAAAAGCTTCTATCGCATCCCTCCTTGTGGACACGACCCGTTAGCCACAAGCTATACGGTACATTCTTAAACTCATTGGTTGTTTCTTTATTTTAGCAATCATGTGGCACTTTACTCCATGTGGCAGTTAGCTCCATACCATAAGCATTCTGGGTAACAGGTTCAAAGAGGATGCAATGTGGATACCTAGAGGTGGCCTCCACGGATACCAAAAGGTGGCCCCCACTACGTGTGTGGTGTGGAACTTCGCTCCTTGTGGCACTTAAATCCATGCCATATGCATTCCGGGTAACAGGCGCAAAGAGGACACGATGTGGATAACTAGAGGTGGCCGCCAAGGATACCAAGAGGTGGCCCCAACCACGTGTATGTGTGGCACTTTGCTCCGTGTGACACTTAGCTCCACTCGCCATCCTTATGGGTTCAGGTACATGAGATGTGATACTGGTAACAAGTTAGGAGTCTGATATCAGTTGTCGGGTGATTAACAGATCAGGTATCATGAAACTAGAAAACTTATAATTAAATATTTCAAACTCTTCACAACCAGAAAAAGAATATATAGAGCATGATAGCCAAGCACGATCAAGCGGAGCTAAGCAAGCTGGAGGCATGTCTAGTGAAGAGTGTTTAATCACTAAAGAGTTTGGCGGGGCTAGTGGATGACTCGGCTTAAAATGCGAGTCTAAAATCTGGCAGAGTTCTGGCTAGGTGAATCTAGTGATAAAGCGCTGGGCGCTAAGCACGCCCATCAGGTGGAGCAAAGAGACATAGAGGGTCTAAGCGCACTCCTCTTTTGAGGAAGTGGGCGAGGGTCTGGAGGCTGAAGTACCTCATTAGGTGTTAATACCAAACACGCACACAAATATGATAACAGAATATGACAGTCAATAATGGCCAGTGATCAAACAAGCGAAGCTAGACAAGTTGGAGCGAGGCTAGTGTACAGCTCTAGAGGCTATCACGCTTGGTGTAGTTATCACTCGTGACGATGCCATGATAACGTACAGCTATCACTCATGGTGTAACTACACTCAAGCGGAGTTAGCAGGAAAGGGTTGTGCGCTAGACTCGCCTACCAGGCAGAGAATAAGAGCTTGGTGGCTAAACACAACCCAAAGGTTAGGTATAGAAAGCCTGGAGGCTGAACGCAGCCCGACTGGCTATAGTTCTTGCGTGAGTGTTAGCGTCAAATACACGTATATAATAAAGCAGTAATAGATAACATCACATGCATGGCATATGTACAGGAAGTAAACTACCCTATTATAAGTATTTGTCGCAGGCATAATACATGTAAAGTCATAGGTGTTGGCCCAAGGTTACAATCACCCGTTTTATTGAGTTTTGATGATTCCAAAACATATATAGTTTGTTGTACTAATCATGTTTATTGTTTAAGTGTGTTTCAGGGTTCTAAAGATTCATGGAGTTTTCTTCTCTAAAGGAAGGTTGTTTTGACTCAAGTCGGTTCAATTCGGGTTCAAGAATCAAGCTTGCAAGATCATATTGAGAAGCCCACTTGAAGATTTTGTAGTCTCCTAGAACCTATGTAAGACTTAGTTTGTTAAGTTTGAGGTTGGGAAAATTGGCTCTACACACACACACCCCCCTTCAAAATACAGTTTTTATTTTTGGTATTTGTTTTAAGTTCATGCCTTGATAAATATACATGTCTAAAATTTTTACAAAATTTTACATCATGTTTATATCATGTATATCTATCTTTCCAGCATGATACTTAGTCATATATCCCTACAAAATTATTTTGAAAAATTTTCCAAGTCCAGAAAAATTTCCATTCTGTAAACTGTTTCAGGCCTGGGGGTCGACCGGGATGGTCGACCGCTCCTATTCCAGGCCAGGACGGTCGACCGCCCCTGTCGACCGCGTCCTGTGTCCAGGACGTGCACGTTTGTGCACGTCTGTCGGTCGACCGACCGGTCGACCGACCTAAAATAGCTTGCTCTCTATTTTTTGTCGGTCGACCGTATCGATCGACCGAGCCCAATGGCTATTTTCCAGCAGGGCTTCCAGTCACCGGGCCGGTTGACCGGGCCGGTCGACCGACAAGCCTGCCAGCTGCCAACGGCTCTTTCCTCTTTGGTGAAAATCTGAATTCTGATTTTCACCCTGTTTTGTGGCAGGATTTTTCTGACTTTTTGGGGGTTATTTTCTGATCAAATAAACTTAATCTAAATGTGTTTTAATCCCTTCCTTTCCCTATAAATAGAGGAGTTTGGTCTCTTGCAAAATCACCAAGAAAAATTCCTAGTTTACAAGTTTTCAAAAGAAAGAAAAAGTTTCAAAGCTCTCAATTCTCCATTGCTTTCTTGGCCATTGTTTTTCAGTTGTGTTTGCAAGCAAGTTTCATTTACAACTGAGTTTGTTTTTCTCACTACACTTCTAGAGCCAAAAATCCCATCCTCATTCTATAAGGAAGTTGTAAAGAGAAAGTTTGTAAGAAGTTTGTGATCCTTTTGGTGATCACTTGGCTACTTGTTCCTTCTTCTTGTTCTTGTTGAGATACCTCTTGGGTAGAGGTTTGTAAGTGGTGGAGTTCGATACTCCGGTCTTCGGTAGACCTTGTAAAGTCCTCGGTGGATAGTGGAAACCCTTCACGGCGGTGAAGGCGGGGAGTAGAGCGGTGGCTCGAACCTCAAAATAAATACTTTGTATTTGCGATTGATTTTCTCTTTGCTCTCTATTGCTCTTTCGTTCTTGCTTGTGATATTGCTATTCTTTCATATATTGTGATATATCTCGTGTTCATTTCATTATTGCTTCAAATTCATTTCTTGCTACATTGTCGATCATTACTCATTCAACAAGATTGCAATACGCACCTCAAACTCATATTTAGAGGAATCACGAGGAAGGAGTTCAGAGCCCTTCACCGGGTATTCGGCTCTTAGTCTTATTTTGAGTGATCGTTGCATCATTCATTCATACTTGTTTTAAAAGGTTTGTTAGATTAGCATATACACCTATTCACCCCCTCTAGGTGTTTTCAATTGGTATGAGAGCTTTGGTCTCTAGGCTCTTGGCTTAACAACCTTAGAGAGATCCACTTCTTGCTAATCATTTCATCTATTTTTCACACACTTTCACTTAGTAAAAATGGCCGATGGAATTAAGACCCCCCCCAAAGTTTGATGGACTTAACTTTCCCATATGGAAGGTTAAGATGACTGTATTTTTGCAATCCCTAGGAAACCGGGTTGCAAAAGCCGTGACCAAACCATTTAGTGCACCCACCGGTGATGAGTCCACTTGGTCCGAAATTGAGACCAAAGAATTTGATGCTAACTCTAGGGCACACTATGCATTACTCCAAGCACTTAATGATGATGATATTGCTAGAGTAATTCATTGCAAATCCGCACATGAAATTTGGACTCACTTGCTTGTTACTCATGAGGGAACCTCACAAGTGAAGAGGGCTAAATAGATCTTCTTCGTTCCCAATATGAAAATTTCTCTATGCATGATAATGAAACCATAGATGATATGGTTACAAGATTTACAAAGATCACTAATGGACTTTCTTCTCTAGGTGATGCTATTGATGATTAGTCTCTAATTTTGCATAATTTTCATCACATTCTCATATTTATTTCATATAAAATTCTACTAATAAATCCTTGCTTGCTTGATCCTAAGTCCATGGTGGGTAATGAAGAAGAAGGTCTAAATCACCATTATTTGGTGATTAAAAGGCTTAAAAAGTAGCTATTGACCTAGAGGTCTGACTCTATCAAAATCAGGAGCGTTAGCCAACAAGAGACAACAGCGCAGCACGCAGCAGGCGGCGCCGCACGTGCCACCCAAGGAAAGCCACGGAAACGCGACATTTTGTCGCGAAAACGCGGCCAAAACAGAAACCAAGGGATCCAACCGATAGGGGGACAACCAGGCGGCGCGCAGCAGGCAGCGCTGCGCGCGCCGTAAAAGCATTGCCGCGAAAACGCTGCAAATGCCGCGTTTCCACGGCCATGTGGGCGCGTGGCGGGGGACAACTAGGCGGCGCGCGGCGGGGGACAATCAGGCGGCGCGTAGCAGGCGGCGCTGCGCGCGCCGCCAAAGTACTGCCGCGTTTCCGCGGCCATGTGGCCGCGCGGCGCGCCGCGTTTTGGGCCAGGGTTTGTCCCCTGGCCCCGCTCATTCCTGATGCCTATAAAAACCCCTTGGGGTCTTCAGTTTGGCAGGACCAGGGAGTTGGAGAGAATTTGTAACTTTTTTTAGGTTTTGTAGTTGTTGTTCTTCTTCTAGGTTTAGGATTAGCCATTAAAGTGAAAGAGAGATAGTTTGTAAGGAGTTGTATTTGGAAGGGTGACAAGATAAATACAAGTACTACTTCTCTTCCTTCTTTCCATTTACTTGTCTTTGCATTTGCTTTTACATTCTTGCTTTAGTGTAACTCCTTCTCTTTATCTCTTTTCTTTTGTTGTTCTTTTCTTTATCATGTGTAACTAACTCCTCCATAGCATGGCTAACTAACTACTAACCCCCTAATCTTTAACTACTTAATTGATAACCCGCATGAGTCAATAGTGTCAACAAGCCTTGTGCAAACGAGAGCTATGGCTTCTTAAGACGAGGGTTCTAACTCTAACTTACCTACAAGTATTTACCTTCTTATATTTCATACTTAAATAGTTTTGATGATCTATAAGTTTTGTACTTTGCTTGTTGTTGTAAGTTAGAGACTTTCTTTTTAACTTTGCCGATACCATTAGTGCACTCGTGTCTTCCCGTATTCTTGCCTTCTAATGGATCTTGATATGGGAATGTCCGAGTTTTTGCCGTGTAAAGCAAAGTTATAGGAAGAACTTTCACTCGATTTCCACGTGAATAGTTCCATTGCATCAGGGTAAGCTTGCCTATGATCCATCGTGAGGCACATCTTCAAGAAGTTAGGGATTAGTGGGAGCAATTAGTAGAAGGTTAGCCATGCATTTTTACAACTAAGAAAAATCCACTTTTACAAACTACCAAAATATTTTCCAACAATCCTTGAAACAACTTGTTTTCACTTTTTAATTCTTTATTTGGAAACAAAGAACATTCTCCTTTCTTGAACATAAAAGCCGCATCAAGCTTCCATCGCTTTCCCTCCTTGTGGATACGACCCGTATAGCCACTTCGCCACTACGGAAGAATCGCAAAAGCAGTAACTTCGACCCACTCTCTTTCTACTTTTCTTATGCTTGCCCTTTGCCGATCAAATTTTGGCGCCGTTGCCGGGGAGGGAACGGCTTTATTGTTCACTACTAAAGATTGTTCTTTGTTTTTGTGTGTAGGAGAAGAACCAAGGAGCTCACCATAACGGGAAGCAAAAGAGGTGGCCAAGGACATTGCGCGAGGATTCATTTGCCCTCGGAACGTGTAAAAGCGAGTTTTTCTGATTGAAGTACTAACAAACTCGTTTGCAGGGTTGCCGAGCGCCGCTAAAAAAAAAGTGCTTTCAAAATTTCTAGTTTCCTTGGATGCTTCACCATATGCATATGTAATAAATTCAACAGAAATTTACTTGTTGCTTAATTGAAAATTGGATTAGACTTTTGCATTTAGGGCACGTGTCTATTTCAATTCATTTCAATTTCTGTTGAAGAGTGCTGGAAACAAGGTACGTGTGCATTCATATAGAATAGGACCAACATTCTGAAGTGATTTACCGCTTTGAGTGTTACCTTGTTGTGAATAAACTGTACACTTGCACAATTGACTTTAAGGGCAAAACCCAAATAAACAAGATAAGGTGGGGATTTCATCACCCTTCCTTAGCCCAAAAATCATCTCCAAGTGCACTCACTTTTTCCCAAGCCTTAACTAAAAATCAATAGACGTTGGCCCTAGGGACATCTCGGACTCACTAAGAGATTAACCGAGGTTGGAAATTGTAAGAACAATACTCCTGCAAAATCGATGTCTAAGGAAAGTGGATTGAGAGATAAAGCCTCGAAAGCTCCGTGGTTTGGCATAATTAGGCCCGTGGCTCCGCCCGAATACCTCCCCCCGAGCTTTGCCCTTTCCTGGCCGATTAGCTTGTAGTCGAGTTCCTGCAACAACCTTCCCCGAAGAATCGACCAGTTAGGAGTCGTCTAGGTCCAGGTACCTTAGACTAAGGCTTGTGGTTGTTTCTGATCTCTTTTGTTTATTTTTATTCTTTTCAAGTGTTTGCTGTTTTCACGTTGGTTGTGGTGTGCTGAATGCAAGAGTGGGTGAGAGATCCTTCAACTTCCAGATTAACAAGAAACACTTCTCTACCTTTACATCCAGAACCGGTGATGGCGTCACTTCAGGATAGATTTTACCCGATCAGAACCTCGCTTCCATCTTGCATAAAACTTCCTGAAGCAAATGGAAATAACTTTGAGTTAAAGCCCCAATTCATTAACACTCTTCCCAAATTTCATAGTTTAGAATCAGAGGACGCATACTTCTTTGTTAGGGAATTTGAAGAAGTATGCCTTATGATGCGAATACCCCAGCTAGGAGACGATGTCGTTAGGTTACGTTTCATCCCTTTTTCCCTAAAGGACCTAGCTAAGAAGTGGTTGTATAGTTTGGCAGCAGATTCAGTCACGACGTGGGATGATTTCGTCAAGGCTTTCTTGAAGAAATTTTACCCAATTCACAAAACTGCCCTCATTAGGAAGAACATCATGCAGTTTAAGCAAGACCCGAGCGAACCATTTTGGAGATACTTTGAGCGATTCAAAGATCTCCTCGCTCAGTGCCCTCATCATGGCGTGGAGAAATGGCGTCAGTGCCAGATTCTCTACGATGGTCTAGATTATCAGACTAAGACCCTGTTAGAAACGATGTGTCAGGGAGGGTTCTTGCAGAAGATGAGAATCAGGGTTGGGATTTGTTTGAGGATTTAGCGGAGAAAACCCTACAATGGGAGCCAGCTTCGGAAAAACCTAGGAATTCACAATCTATAGCTTCAAGAGGAGGGCTCCTATCCCTAGAATCATCCATAGCTGCCGAGGCTAAGATTGCTACCCTGATGAGAAGGATAGAGGCTCTGAAAACAAAAGAGCCTGCTAGTGTCAACCAGATCAACCCACCACCAATTCACAATCCGGGTTGTTCACATTGTCAGGCACCGAACCATGTCTTTGAAGAGTGCCCTGTTTTCCATGCCCAACAAATGCCACCGGAACACATGAACGCGGCTTACTCACGGCCGCCTCACAACCCCTACTCACAGACCTACAATCCCGGCTGGAGGAATCACCCAAATTTCTCTTGGGCCCAAAACAATCCTCCCAGGCCTAATTTTTCCAACAACTTTCACCACTCTGCTCCTCCACCACCTTTTCCCAGTCAAGCCCCATCTTCGTCCTCCCAAGGTTCTCCAATAGAAAAGAAAATCAGTAAATTGGAGGAGAGCATAGAGGCTTTCATTAAGTCCCAGGCTGCTTTCATGCAGAACCAGGGACAAACTCTGAATAATCATTCACAGGCCATATCAAGGTTGGAATTGCAGATGAGCCAGTTAGCTAGCTCCCTAAGTGAAAGACCTAAGGGTACTTTGCCTAGTCAGCCATTAGTTAACCCAAAAACCTCTAACCAAGCATATGAAGTCTAGGATCCATCAATTAACCAGTGTAATGTTGTTCACACACTAAGATCTGGAAAGAAGGTAGACAACTAGGTCTACCAGCAGAAGAGTCCAGTCCATCCTGATCCCACTCAAGCCTCCACTTCTGCTAGTTCCTCCCAATCCGCTCCACAGACATCTGACGAGGACAAAGCTGCTGAACAAGTTCACAAGCCTGTAGCACCCTTTTCGAATAGGCTTAGGAACAATAATAAAAACATGCACATGGAGAAAATGCTAGAGATGTTCAACCAGGTTAAGTTAAATGTGTCACTTCTAGACGCTATCCAACAAGTCCCGGCTTATGCCAAATTTCTGAAGGATATGTGTACTAAGAAGAGAAAGACCAATGTGCCCAAGAAAGTGTTCTTGGCCACTAACATAAGCGAAATTCTGTCTGGTCCCATTCTGGTGAAATACAAGGATCCCGGATGTCCCACCATTTCCTGCACCTTAGGACAGACTGAAATCAGTAGAGCACTTCTTGACCTGGGAACAAGTATCAACTTGCTACCTCTCTCTGTATACCAGCAACTTGGGTTGGGTGAGCTAAGCCCAACTCGAGTCACCATTCAGCTAGCTGACCGATCTATGAAGATCCCAAAGGGGGAAATCACAGATGTCCTCATCCGGGTCGGGGATTTCATTTACCCTGTTGACTTCATTGTGCTTGAGACTCAACCTGTGTCCAATCTTAGGTCTCAAACTCCCGTCATCTTAGGGCGCCCATTCCTAGCTACAGCCAATGCCATAATCAACTGTAGAAACGGGTCCATGCGATTAACTTTCGGAGACATAACGAAGGAAGTCAATGTTTTCAATCTTGGAAGACAACCTAAGGATGTCAATGATCAGACATTCGAGGTCAATTCTATTGAAAACCTGACCAGTGAGCATGAGGAATGCATGGAGATAGAAGCTGAGGCAGAATTTGATCTGGAGGCTGAGGATTTTAATCTAGACCAGATCGTGGATTCAGCAGTGGATTGGGCATCAAGCCTCAGTGTACCCCATCTTAGGATCGAAAGCCCAGAGATTCCCCCAATGAAGCAACACCTTCCCAGAGCTGAAAGCCCTGCCTGAACATCTCAAGTACGCTTACCTGGGCAGAAAGGACACCTTGCCAGTCATCATAGCATCCCACCTGACTGAGCAACAAGAGGGCAACTTAATGTCTATTTTGGAAAGACATAGGGAAGCCATTGGATGGACAATGAAGGACATTAAGGGAATAAGTCCAGCAATAGTGCAACATAGGATTCATTTAGTCGATGAAGCAACCCCTAGGAGGGACCCACAACGCAGGCTTAACCCTCTCATGCAAAAGGCAGTGAAGGATGAAATTCTAAAACTATTAGATAATGGGATCATTTATCCCATTTCTGATAGCCAATGGGTTAGCCCTGTTCATCCGGTCCCAAAGAAGGCTGGCTTTACGATAGTAGAAAATGAGAAAAAGAGTTGGTACGAACAAGACTGCCTACCAAGGTTCGTGTTTGTATCGACTACAGAAAGTTGAATGCTGCTACCCAAAAGACCACTTCCCGCTACCCTTCATCGACCAAATGCTTGAGCGTTTGGCTGGACATGAGAACTACTGCTTTCTGGATGGGTACTCGGGATACAATCAAATCCCCATTGCTGCAGAAGACCAGGAAAAGACGGCGTTCACCTGCCCGTTCGGAACCTTTACTTATAGGCGCATGCCTTTTGGATTGTGCAATGCTCCTGCAACGTTCCAACGGTGCATGCTTAGTTTGTTCTCTGATATGGTGGAACGTTTTTTGGAGATTTTCGTGGATGACTTCTCCATCTACGGAGGTTCATTTAATTAATGTCTTCATCACTTAGAGTTAGTGCTACAAAGATGCATTGAGAAGAACCTAACTCTAAACTGGAAAAAATGTCACTTTATGGTGAGACAAGGGATTGTCTTGGGCCATGAGATTTCGAGGAGAGGCATAGAAGTCGATAGGGCTAAGGTAGAAGTGATTGCTAAGCTTCCACCACCCAAAGCATCAAGGATATTAGATCCTTTTTAGGGCATGCTGGGTTCTACCGACGGTTCATTAAGGACTTTAGCAAAATTACGAGGCCCTTAACCAACCTGCTCGCTAAGGACGTGCCCTTTGATTTCAATGATGAATGTTTCAAATCATGGGGGAAGCTTAAGCAAGAACTGATTTCTGCACCTATCATTTCTGCTCCTAATTGGGCCCAGCCATTTGAAATCATGTGTGATGCATCTGATTCTGCTATTGGCGGAGTTCTAGGACAGCGCATCGATAATAGGCAGCACGTGATTTACTATTCGAGTAGGAACTTGAATGACGCCCAACAGAATTATACAACGACTGAGAAGGAATTCTTCGCTGTTGTCTTTGCATTAGAAAAGTTTCGGCCCTACTTGTTAGGTTCGAAAACGGTGATTTTCACAGATCACTCGGCTCTTAAATACCTCATGACCAAGAAGGAAGCAAAAGCCCGACTGATTCGGTGGATCCTTTTGCTTCAAGAATTTGACTTAGAAATTCGGGATAAAAGAGGTATTGAAAATGTGGTTGCTGATCATCTCTCACGAATTCCGAATGCACCAACCATCCCAGCCCCGATCAACGAGAATTTCCCGGATGAGCACATCCTAGCCATTCTTAAGGAACCCTGGTATGCTGACATCGTTAATTACCTAGCCACGGGTCAATTACCTGCTGACTAGACAAAGCAAGACCAAGACCGCTTCTTTGCCTAAGTACGGTACTTCTTCTGGGAAGAACCGTATCTTTTTAAGTATTGTCCAGATCAAATAATTAGACGATGCATACCTGAGGAGGAACAGAGGAGTGTGCTCAGCTTTTTCCATGACCTTGCATGCGGAGGACACTTCGGTCCCCGCAAGACTGCAGAAAAAGTTCTACAAAATGGGTTCTACTGGCCCACTTTGTTCAAAGACTCATATCATTTTTGCAAGTCATGTGCAAACTGTCAAAAGATCGGGAAAATTTCTAGAAGAGACATGATGCCCCTGAACCCAATCCTTGAAGTTGAAATTTTTGATGTTTGGGGTATTGATTTCATGGGGCCATTCGCCAACTCCTTCAGCAACCAATTCATTTTGGTTGCTGTCGATTATGTCTCTAAGTAGGTAGAAGCTGTGCCAACCAAGACAAATGACAACAAAGTGGTTGTCAAATTTCTCAAAGAAAACATCTTCCCACGGTTTGGCACCCCTCGAGCAATAATTAGTGATAACGGATCGCATTTCTGCAACAGAGTTTTTGAAGCTCTGATGCGAAAATATTCCATCAATCACAAGTTATCGACCCCGTATCATCCCCAGACAAATGGGCAGGTTGAAGTCACCAACCGACAGATCAAGCTCATTCTGGAAAAGACTGTTGGACAAAACGAAAAGGATTGGTCAGTTAAGCTCAATGATGCATTGTGGGCTTACCATACCGCATTTAAGACAGTTCTGGGGATGTCTCCTTATAGAATCGTGTTTGGCAAAGCCTGTCATCTGCCAGTAGAGTTAGAACACTGGGCCCTCTGGGCAATTAAGCAACTCAACTTTGACCTGACCAAGGCCGGTGAACTTAGGAAACTGCAGATTTCTGAATTAGAGGAGATACGGAATGAAGCTTATGAGAATGCACGAATCACCAAGAGCAGGACCAAACTTTTCCATGACCAATTCATAACCCGAAAAAACTTTGCCCCGGGAGATAGGGTTCTGCTGTACAATTCTAGGCTTCATATTTTTGCGGGGAAACTAAAAACTCGTTGGTCGGGACCATTCATTGTGCGCACTGTTTTCCCTCACGGTGCCGTGCTTATCGCAGATCCTAAAAATAACATGGAATTTAAAGTGAATGTGCAAAGACTGAAGCTCTTCTTGACCACTGAGCTGATGATTCCAGATGATAGTGTGCTGGCTCTTTTTGCTCCATCATACACCTAACCAAAAAAAAAAAAGTTTATATGCTTACCCCATGTACATTCTTCTTGACATTTCCTTTAGCCTCTTCGTACTTGGCCGGTCCGAGTCCACAAAGACGGTGACATCATCTTTTCCCCCTATTTATTGCATTTACATTTTCATCTGCATTCATTGAGGACAATGCATTAGATAGGTGTGGGGGGGCTAACACTTTCTTCTTTCAAAAAAAAAAAAAATCTCTCAGATTGAAAAGAATTTTTCATACTCTTTATAAACATACCAAAAGATTGTAGGAATTACGGGAACCTTAGTAATAAATCTTCATTTTCCTGAGTAAATAAGAAAGATTGGTTTGACTAAAGAGTTAGAAAGGATAAGGAAAACAACTCACACCTTTTTATTTAGCCTTAGTAGAATATGCATAATTCACACACACATGCTTGGGATTTAGAGACAGAACTCTTGAGAGGAAAAAAAAAAAACCAGGGCTGGATAATTGTGCCTCAAGAAGCATGATTACTCACGCAAAAAAATTTATATAAATAAATCTTGATTTCATGGCCTACTCCACTTGCATATTTGACCTGAAGGGTGTTTTTTCACCTGGTGCCCTAAGACCATCTGGTTTGGGAGTCATCGGTTTGATATGTGCTACATAAGTGAAGTAGAAAGCCTAATGGAACCAGGAATAATAAGTAAATATTAATAAAATAATATTCGAAGTTGAGTTGAAAAATCCCAAGCATATCACACTTACACTGTATGCATATCTATCTAAAGCAAAATAAAAGAATGAGTTAGAAGTACAAGATCCTTTCTAAATTTAAAGAAAAATCATAATTTCTTCTTTTATGAAGGCTAAATATAAGAGGACTTATGAGGGTTAAACCTAATTCCTACATCATTCGGTCATGTTTATTTGGATGATTGAAAGTTTTTTTTTCATATATATATATACATATATTTCATTCTGAAACAACTAACTTCTTTACTTACTGGATTTTGTGGGTGCAATCCGCTGAAAACCCTCAGGAGACAACACTCCTCCTCTAGGGGAAACTTAGAGGTTTAAAGGCTTGTTGCACATGCTCAGTGCAATCGCGTTACCTGCGAAAGTGGTATAATAATTTTCTTATTTTTGTTTTGCTCAGGACGAGCAAAAAGATAAGTGTGGGGTGTGATTAGTCTCTAATTTTGCATAATTTTCATCACATTCTCATATTTATTTCATGTAAAATTCTACTAATAAATCCTTGCTTGCTTGATCCTAGGTCCATGGTGGGTAAATGAAGAAGAAGGTCTAAATCACCATTATTTGGTGATTAAAAGGCTTAAAAAGTAGCTATTGACCTAGAGGGCTGACTCTGTCAAAATCAGGAGCGTTAGCCAACAGGGAGACAACAACGCAGCACGCAGCAGGCGGCACCGCACGTGCCACCCAAGAAAAGCCGCGGAAACGCGGCATTTTGCAGCGAAAACGCGGCCAAACCAGAAACCAAGAGATCCAGCCGACAGGGGGACAACCAGGCGGCGCTGCGCGCGCCGTAAAAGCATTGCCGCGAAAACGCGGCAAATGCCGCGTTTTCGCGGCCATGTGGGCGCGCGGCGGGGGACAACAAGGCGGCGCGCGGCGGGGGACAATCAGGCGACGCGCAGCAGGCGGCGCTGCGCGCGCCGCCAAAGTACTGCTGCGGAAACGCGGCAAATGCCGCGTTTCCGCGGCCATGTGGCCGCGCGGCGCGCCGCGTTTTGGGCCAGGGTTTGTCCCCTGGCCCCCCTCATTCCTGATGCCTATAAAAACCCCCTTGGGGTCTTCAGTTTGGCAGGACCAGGGAGTTGGAGAGAATTTGTAACTTTTTTTTAGGTTTTGTAGTTGTTGTTCTTCTTCTAGGTTTAGGATTAGCCATTAAAGTGAAAGAGAGAGAGTTTGTAAGGAGTTGTATTTGGAAGGGTGACAAGATAAATACATGTACTACTTCTCTTCCTTCTTTCCATTTACTTGTCTTTGCATTTGCTTTTACATTCTTGCTTTAGTGTAACTCCTTCTCTTTATCTCTTTTCTTTTGTTGTTCTTTTCTTTACCATGTGTAACTAACTCCTCCATAGCATGGCTAACTAACTACTAACCCCCTAATCTTTAACTACTTAATCGATAACCCGCATGAGTCAATAGTGTCAACAAGCCTTGTGCAAACGAGAGCTATGGCATCTTAAGACGAGGGTTCTAACTCTAACTTACCTACAAGTATTTACCTTCTTATATTTCATACTTAAATAGTTTTGATGATCTATAAGTTTTGTACTTTGCTTGTTATTGTAAGTTAGAGACTTTCCTTTTAACTTTGCCGATACCATTAGTGCACTCGTGTCTTCCCGTATTCTTGCCTTCTAATGGATCTTGATATGGGAATGTCCGAGTTTTTTCCATGTAAAGCAATGTTATAGGAAGAACTTTCACTCGATTTCCACGTGAAAAGTTCCATTGCATCAGGGGTAAGCTTGCCTATGATCCATCGTGAGGCATATCTTCAAGAAGTTAGAGATTAGTGGGAGCAATTAGTAGAAGGTTAGCCATGCGTTTTTACAACTAAGAAAAATCCACTTTTACAAACTACCAAAACATTTTCCAACAATCCTTGAAACAACTTGTTTTCACTTTTTAAATTCTTTATTTGGAAACAAAGAACATTCTCCTTTCTTGAACATAAAAGCCGCATCAAGCTTCCATCGCTTTCCCTCCTTGTGGATACGACCCGTATAGCCACTTTGCTACTACAGAAGAATCGCAAAAGCAGTAACTTTGACCCACTCTCTTTCTACTTTTCTTGTGCTTGCTTTTTGCCGATCAATTGACAACAACCAAAGAGTAAGGAAGATCATCCGGGCTCTTCCTCCTTCATGGGAAGTCAAAACAACTATCTTGAAGGAACTCAATGACAAGGAGGAGATGGAGCTTATAGGTCTCATTGGAACCTCAAGACCCATGAGATGGAGAGAAAAGTTAGAGAAGAAATGGCTCCCTCCAAGAAGAAAACTATAGCCTTCAAGAGTCAATCATCATACTCCGACGAAGACGATGAAGAAGAAGATGATGAAGAGCTCTCACTTCTTGTGAAGAACGTTTGGAGGATGTATAACAAGGCAAAGTTCCAAGGTAGGAGGAGATGGCAAGGTGGTAAAGAAGAGAAGAAAATTATTTGCTTCAATTGCCAAAGGCCGGGTCATATTGTTGCGGAATGCCCGGATAAAGTCAAGCCCTCCACCTCCAAGAAGCCTTACAAGAAGAAAGCATTGAAGGCTACATGGGATTCCGAAAGTGAATCCGAGGAGGAAGTTGATACCGCCAACATGTGCTTCATGGCTAATGAAAGCACAAGCAAGGTAACCCCTTCCACTTCTTTTAATGGATGAGCTTTCCATGGATGAATTAGGAGAAGCCTTTGTAGAACTCTCACACAACTATGATTTTCTTAAGAAAAAGTATTTAAAAATGAAAAGGAAAATGAGTCTCTTAATCACCAAGTTTTTACTCTTTCTAAAGAAAAAGATGAATTACATTCCACTCTAGTTCCACCCAAAAAGATTTTGATAATTATAAGATTTCTTACGAAGGTAAGTTTTCACAAGTTAATAAAAATGAGATTGTCATGCTAAAAGAGAAATTGATTCTTTAGGAGTAGTTTTGAAAAAGTGTGAATTTGATAAGAATAGACTTGAGGCTATGTTTCCTAAGAAACAAGTCTCTAAGAAACAATCCCATGCTATTCATGCTCATACTCATGTTCATACATCACAACCTCTACATCATGCAAAACCCTCCAAACATGCTCACCCCCCACACTCACATCATGCTTTCATGTATGGGAAGGTATTTTCATGCACATATTGTGGCCGTAAAGGTCACTAAGTTAAGTTTTGCTATGATAGGCTTAATGCTTCACATCATAATGTTTGAGTTCGAAATACTAACTTTCAAGGACCCAAGAAAATTTGGGTACCAAAGTCAATAAATTTGTTAAATGATGTAGGTACTTTTCAAGGCGTAACGACGTAAAGGATTGTGGTATCTTGATAGTGGTTGCTCAAGGCACATGACTTGGGATATCAACAACTTTTCAACCTATCAAGATACCATGAAGGTGGCACCGTCACCTTCGGAGATGATGCCAAGGGTAAAATCATCGGTATTGGTAATGTCAAACTTGGTACATCCCCTTTAATAGAAAATGTTATTTTAGTTGATGGCCTCAAGCATAATCTCTTGAGTGTTAGTCAACTTTGTGATAAAGGTTTTGATGTTGTTTTCGATAATTTAGTTTGTAAAGTTATTGATAGACTATCTAACACTTGTGTATTTTTCGGTTTTCGTGAAAACAATGTTTACATGATTGATATGTATAATTTGTCTTTGCAATATTACTTGTTTGAAAGCCCTCGATGATGACTCTTGGTTGTGGCATAGAAGATTAGGCCACATATCTTTTGACCATATATCTAGGTTAAACACCAAGGAAATGGTGAAGGGTATTCCTTCCTTGAACTTTGAAAATGACCGCATTTGTGACGCGTGCCAACTTGGGAAACAAACCAAGTCCTCTTTCAAGTCAATCAAGGATATCATGACATCACGTCCCTCGAGTTGATCCATATGGATTTGTTTGGTCCTACTCAAATCAAAAGTCTAAGTGGGAATCGTTTTGCATTTGTTTTAGTTGATGATTTTTCGAGTTTTACTTGGGTTTTTTTTTTAGAACATAAAAATCAAGCCCTTTCACATTTTCAAGCCTTTAAGAAAAGAGTTGAAAAGGAAATGATTCTTCTATTTTAAGAATAAGAAGTGATAGAGGTGGTGAATTCATTAACCTACCCTTTATCACTTTTTGTGAAGAACATGGAATTAAGCATGAACGATCTTGTCCTAGAACTCCACAACAAAATGGAGTAGTTGAATGGAAAAATCGAACATTACAAGAGATGGCTAGGACAATGATTAGTGAATATGGTCTCCCACATTATTTGTGGGCCGAGGCCATTAACACATCATGCTATATATCAAATCGTGTTTTCTTATGCAAAAATACTTCAAAAACATCTTTTGAGATATATTTTTCTAGAAAGCCAAATGTTTCATACTTTAAAGTTTTTGGATGCAAATATTTTGTTTTAAATACAAAAGACAATTTGGGAAAATTTGATGCTAGGTCTTATGAAGCAATCTTTGTAGGTTACTCAAATACTAGTAAAGCTTATAGAGTTTTCAATAAGTCATCTTTAACTATTGAAGAGTCTATACATGTAAAATTTGAGGAATCTAATGTGTTTGTTAAGAATGTTGTAGAAATAGATTCTTTGCATGAAGATGTTGACTGAATTTTCCTGCACACAAAATACTGAATATTAGATTTAAGAAAAGATCGTGCGAGGTCTCAGTTCTAATCCGCGGTAGCAAGGCTATGCGGGTCGTGATCCTCAAGGAGGGACTGCGATGGAAGCGTTAAGCAAGTTATACTCTAAAGCTTTTATTTTTATTAGTTAAATGGTGGTATTTACAATGGGTGGTAGAAAAGAATATGGAGATGAGTTGTATTTAATCTACAAAGAAAAGAAAATAAAAGAAAAGGAAAGAAAACTTATCTCTTTAGTCTGCTTGCCGTTTGAACCGTTGCGATGATTTTCCTTTCCTTCGAAGGAGTACAAGCATGGCATATAGGATCGTCCGCCTTCTTAACTATGGAATAAAAAGCAACTAGGGAATAAAAAGCAACTATGAAGACCTGTTCATCGCCATAGGCCATCAAGGTTCCTTCTTCGGCTAGGTATTCTCGAAGCAGATGGATCTCATGGTGGGCAAGACATTAGAGAAAGAAACAATGACATAGAACAAGATTAGAAAAACAAAGATAAGGCGAGAATAAAGAAACAATGAAACAAGAATAAAAACAAACCAACCTCGAGCAGATTTTTATTAACAATGGGGGAAAAATAAAAACTTACACCGATGTCACCTCAGTACAAGTATGATTCCTTCCTCCATGAAAGCATCTCCACTCTCAGTTACAAAATTTACAAAATGAAAATAAAATCTAACCTAAAACCTAAACCCTAGCTTTTGGCCCTTGGCTCGCCTCTGGACGACTCTGTACGTTGCACTGCAGGGGTATTTATAGGTGCAGAAGAAAGTAGAGTCCCGGATGAAGTAGCCCACGAAATCTGGTATCCAGATGAGATCAAAGTGCCGCGGATTTGCCGCGGATTTGCGGCATTTTTGTGGAATATGGCCACGCGCTTGGGCGCTTAGCCTCTCCTGGTCCGTCCATCTGGGCGCCTGCTTCTGGAAGTATGATCCTGGCTCTTAATATTGGGATATGGATATAACTTGGAAATCAAGTTATTAGATTTTGTATTCTCCCAATCTCTTTTAAACGAATTTCCTTCTCATCTTTGGCTTTTATGCTCATCCTGCAAGAGTTTAGGGTTGGGTAGAATTCTATCCTTCCCTCATCTTCAATAATTGCAACTTTAGCCCTTGTATATTTGCACTTTGACAATCTGATATTTGCACTTTGACTCTTGGGCTTCAAATATGGGCTTGGATCTGGGCTTTTGGGCTCTTTAAGCTTTATTTATTATTAAAATAATAATTCGAGGCCTGCACACAATAAATTACAAATTATTAATAAATGTGCAGAATTAAATGAATAAATATGAAAATGTGATGGTAAATATGATGATAAAAATGCACTTTTGACTACCAATCACACCCCCACACTTATCTTTTTGCTCGTCCTCGAGTAAAAACAAAGAAAAAGAAATGAAAAGTTAATCTAACCTAACTCACTTTCGTAGGAATCACGATTGCACTTAGCACGTGCAACAAGCCGTTAAACCTCTAGGTTACCCTAGAGGACGAGTGTTGTCTCGTGAGGGTTTTCAGCGGATTACACCCACAAAATCCATAAAAAGGAAAATATTTGAATTATTATTGAAGAGACTAAGTAGTCTATAAGTTTTAAGATCCTCATTTTTATTCATTCTTCAAACTTAGTCTTTATAAAGTAAATTGTTATTCATTTTTAAGTAAGGGTCAAAATTGAACTTCTAATATAGTCTTTTTCGTTACCAAAAATCATATGCATCCTTATGAATTTTTACTAGGAATTCCTTGACTTGGACTCTCATGCCTCTTTATATTTTTTTTCTCTTTTTTCTTTTTTTTTCTCTTTTTTTTTATATGTATAACTCATCTAATTTTCTTTCGTGTAAGCATCAAGGCTTCTTGAGGCCCTCATACCTAACTAATTGACTATTAGATGTGTTAATACATATATATTATTTTTCTTAGTCTTCTTAGGCTTTCTAATCCACCCATGTAGCGAACTTAAAGTCGGTGGCTCCCAAACCAGTCGGCTTTAGGGCACCAGGTGAGAAAACACCCCGCGGACTCAAATTCGAATGAACTAAGCCACAAAACTAAGGACTTTATTTTTATTTAGAACTCACCTTTAGGCGTGAATACTTATGCTTCTTGAGGCACATGTATCAGCTTAATTAGTGATTTTCTCTTTTTTTTTCTTTTTTTTTTTTTTTTAGATGAGGCACAAGGGTCTTCGTTTTAGAATCCTAGATATGCATTAGGTATGCACATTTCATTAAGGTAAAAATTAAGACTAACTAATTATTCAATTTCTCTTCTATACCTAAAATTTAAACAATTTATTTATTTTGACCAAGTTTTTAGAAATCCTAATCATGATTTTCCTAATCCTTAAAACTAACTTAAATTTCTTTCAAAAAATAAGTCAAAATATTTCCTTTTTATAACATTTTTTTTAAAAATTTTTTTTTTTCAGATTTTTTTTTTTTAGCAAATTTTTGTTAGTTTCTACTTATGTTAGTATGTTAGTAAAGCCCACCCCCATACTTATCTCATGCATTGTCCTCAATGTATGAATGTATGCATGTGTGCATGAAACAGAACAAGGGAAGGCGGAAGTTACCTTAAGGTGGTGGTTCCGGAGGTGGTCTAATTGGGCCAAGCGTTGCTACCCAATCAAGATAACATAATAATTGGTGGAACCCACCAGAAATTTTCCTTACATAACCCACTAAAATATATGTACAATCATTTTTTAGAATTTTCACACCCCATCAAATTTCCAAATTTCATAATAAATTTCAGAGTTAATTGTCTCAACCTCCTTGTCCCAAAATGGAGTATGAAAAGATGGAATTATTGACTTGGACATTATAGGTGCGGGAACGAATACCGACTCAGGGAAGAAGCTCAAATCAAGTAAGGGCTCAGGAGTCGGGCTAAGTTCATGAAGTGGGTCCAAATCAATAAATTGAAGATCAAGTCCACAATCTTCTTCCCACAATAGAATGTGACTCAATGGTGGTGATTCAAGTTCAGGAATGATAGATGTGGGAATCAAAACTGACTCTAAAATATTACCTAAGTCGGGTAACAAAACAGGAGTCAATAATGATTCAGGAATTTGAACTTGATCATAGATTTGAGAATCTAGGTCACATATCTCATTGGGTTCAATGTAATAGAAAGAACTTGCCAATTTATCCATAGGATTTTCAAAATTACACAATTGGTCAAGTTCAACATGATCATTAAGAATGGGTGATTCAATTTCTTGATGAATTGGAATAGGATCCAATGTTGACTCGGGAAAAGTGAAATCATGTTGAGACACTGGAGTCATTATTGAATCAGGAAATAAAATTGAATCATCGAGTGGAAGATCATGATCATATTCATGCTCAAGTTCTATTTCATGAAAGGAAAAACTTGCCAAATTATCAACAATTGGAGTTTCAGCAAGTTCAAATGATGGCACTGAAATAGAATATTGTTGTCCAAAGCAACTTGGTTTGTCGGCTCTACGAGAGTGGTCAATGATATCAGAAATGGCCGAACTGTGAGAACGTAAGGATTGAACCATCAAATCTATGTCACGATCACGGGCTAATCTAGCCTGAGTCATGGCTGCAAGCATCCTTTCATAGTCGATAGGTGCATCATGCTCTGATTGGTCTTGAAAATAGGAAGGGTAATCGTGATGAAGTTGTGAGTCGGTAGACTCACGCATAATCATTTCTCCGATTGATGGTAATTGTTGCTTGGACTCATGCATACTTATCATTTCCCCGATAGATGGTAGTCTATTTTGACTGGGTGGATCTAAGTATGACTCATTGAAAGAATGTGGACTGGGTGGATATGAAGGACAATTCGGTTGATAATTAGACTCGGGGGACTCGAAACCCCATGAACTCTGTGACGAGTTGAAATTATTATGGAAATTATAGTCATAAGATGGAGGGTGTGGGTTATATTCATTCGGGTAAGACCATTCCGGCACACTAGATTGGTCAAAGTTATGATATGCCGGGTTGGTAATATCCGAATAATAGTTAGGTGTGTAATATGGATTAAAATTGGAATTATTATTATATGCCATATCACACCAACACAAACAAAACAAACAAATAAACAAACAAAAAAAAATTCTAACCTAAGTTAGGGTAGACCTATGACCTAGACGACTCCTAACTGGTTAGACTGTCCACAGGAGGTAGGGTGTAGACTTTGACCACAAGTTAATCAGCCAGGTCGGGGCAAGATTGGTGGGAGGTTTTCCGTCAAAGACGTTCCTTAATTAAATAACCACCAATCTTCGGGCTTTCGGCCCTCAATCCTCTTCCTAGACACTGATTTGGCAAGAGTCAACTTCCAACACTGTTCCCCCTTAGGATAATCTCCTATTGAGTCCGAGATGTCCCTAGGGCCAACGTCTACTTAATTTTAATTAGGCTTGGGTTAGTGAGTGCTCGGGATATGATTTTTGGGCTAAGGAAGGGTGATGAAATCCCCACCTTATCTTGTTAATGGGTTATGCCCTTAAGATGAATTAGTGCAAGTGTACAAGATAAATAGATAAGAATCACTCGAAGCAGAAAATCAACCAAGAGATGAGTCCTATTCTACATGCAATGCGTACGTACCTTGCGTCTCCAGCACTCTTCAACAGTAAATAAAAATAATTGAAAAGACACGTGCCTAATATGCAAACGTCTAATCAATTTTTATTTTTAACAACAAATAATTTACTGTTGAATTATTAGCAATTTACAGGTATATCACAGAACAAAACAGAATAGAGCAGTAAGCAGTAATCTCAAATTTCAGCAATCTGCAAAAAAAAACTGAATCAGTAGTTCACTGCACTTGCCGCGGATCCGCGGCTCTGGCCGCGTTTCCGCGGCAAAGTTGCAGGCCCTCGTGCTCTGCCTTCGAGGGCAGAGGCACTGGGTTGCTGTATGTCCTTGCTGCTGCTCTGTTTCTGTTTCCTGTTCTCCAAACCTGCAAACAGAAAAGAATAAAAGAATTAGTTAATAAAAAATATTTTTTTATTAGAGAATAACTTACCGTCCCTCCCCGGCAACGGCGCCAATTTTTTGACTGAATTTTCCTGCACACAAAATACTGAATATTAGATTTAAGAAAAGATCGTGCGAGGTCTCAGTTCTAATCCGCGGTAGCAAGGCTATGCGGGTCGTGATCCTCAAGGAGGGACTGCGATGGAAGCGTTAAGCAAGTTATACTCTAAAGCTTTTATTTTTATTAGTTAAATGGTGGTATTTACAATGGGTGGTAGAAAAGAATATGGAGATGAGTTGTATTTAATCTACAAAGAAAAGAAAATAAAAGAAAAGGAAAGAAAACTTATCTCTTTAGTCTGCTTGCCGTTTGAACCGTTGCGATGATTTTCCTTTCCTTCGAAGGAGTACAAGCATGGCATCTAGGATCGTCCGCCTTCTTAACTATGGAATAAAAGCAACTAGGGAATAAAAAGCACTATGAAGACCTGTTCATCGCCATAGGCCATCAAGGTTCCTTCTTCGGCTAGGTATTCTCGAAGCAGATGGATCTCATGGTGGCAAGACATTAGAGAAAGAAACAATGACATAGAACAAGATTAGAAAAACAAAGATAAGGCGAGAATAAAGAAACAATGAAACAAGAAAAAAAACAAACCAACCTCGAGCAGATTTTTATTAACAATGGGGGAAAAATAAAAACTTACACCGATGTCACCTCAGTACAAGTATGATTCCTTCCTCCATGAAAGCATCTCCACTCTCAGTTACAAAATTTACAAAATGAAAATAAAATCTAACCTAAAACCTAAACCCTAGCTTTTGGCCCTTGGCTCGCCTCTGGACGACTCTGTACGTTGCACTGCAGGGGGTATTTATAGGTGCAGAAGAAAGTAGAGTCCCGGATGAAGTAGCCCACGAAATCTGGTATCCAGATGAGATCAAAGTGCCGCGGATTTGCCGCGGATTTGCGGTATTTTTGTGGAATCTGGCCACGCGCTTTGGCGCGTGGCCTCTCCTGGTCCGTCCATCTGGGCGCCTGCTTCTGGAAGTATGATCCTGGCTCTTAATATTGGATATGGATATAACTTAGAAATCAAGTTATTTAGATTTTGTATTCTCCCAATCTCTTTTAAACGAATTTCCTTCTCATCTTTGGCTTTTATGCTCATCCTGCAAGAGTTTAGGGTTGGGTAGAATTCTATCCTTCCCTCATCTTCAATAATTGCAACTTTAGCCCTTGTATATTTGCACTTTGACAATCTGATATTTGCACTTTGACTCTTGGGCTTCAAATATGGGCTTGGATCTGGGCTTTTGGGCTCTTTAAGCTTTATTTATTATTAAAATAATAATTCGAGGCCTGCACACAATAAATTACAAATTATTAATAAATGTGCAGAATTAAATGAATAAATATGAAAATGTGATGGTAAATATGATGATAAAAATGCACTTTTGACTACCAATCAGAAGACATGGAGAAAGTCACTTTGAAGGACTCGCCTACTATTGAAGGCATGCCAAAGGATGATGAAGGAAGTGAAACTAAGGATCAAGAGGCTCAAGGAAATGAAATTCAAAGAATTGAAGTGGAGCCTACTCAACAACTTCCAAAGGATTGGAGATACAATCCACATCATCCCAAGGACCTTGTTTTAGGTGAAGTATCTCAAGGGGTAACTACTCGTTCTCAACTTCATGATTTTTGTGGACACTATGCTTTTATTTCTCACTTTGAACCCAAAAGCGTCCTCGAAGCCGAGGCCGACTTATATTGGTTGCTAGCCATGCAAGAGGAACTCAATCAATTTGAGCGCAACCAAGTTTGGCACCTTGTTCCTAGGCCCCACGATAGACCAACAATTGGTACTAAGTGGATCTTTAAGAACAAGTTGGATGAGTCGGGTAACGTTACTAGGAATAAAGCTTGGTTAGTTGCCCAAGGTTACACTCAAAACAAAGGTATCAATTTTGAAGAAACCTTTGCACCCGTAGCACGGCTTGAAGCCATACGGATGACACTTGCATTTGCTTCATATAAAGATTTTAAGCTTTTTCAAATGGATGTTAAAAGTGCTTTCTTAAATGGATTTAATGAAGAGGAAGTGTATGTTGAACAACCCCCGGGTTTGTTGATCCTACACATCCGGATTTTATTTTCAAACTTGACAAAGCTCTTTATGGTTTAAAATAAGCCCCTAGGGCTTGGTATGAAAGGCTTTCTTCATTTCTAATTTTAAATGGTTTTAAGAAAGGAAAAATTGATACTACTTTATTTACAAAACATGTTGAAAATGATATTCTTATTATGCAAATTTATGTGGATGATATCATTTTTTGGTTCGACTAATGAAACCCTTTGCCAAGCTTTTAAATCATGCATGAAGGAAGAATTCGAAATGTCTATGATGGGTGAGCTCAACTATTTCCTTGGTCTCCAAATCAAGCAAAGAAAGGATGGGATCTTCATCAATCAAGCCAAGTACACAAAGGAACTTATCAAGAGATTTGGACTTGAAGGAGCTAGAACTAGCAAAACTCCCATGGCAACAACCACCAAGCTTGACAAGGATGAACAAGGTAAAAGTGTAGACATTAAGCTTTATCGTAGCACGATTGGTAGTTTATTGTATTTGACGGCTAGTAGGCCGGATATTATGTTTTGTGTATGTCTTTGTGCTCGTTTTCAATCATGTCCTAAGGAGTCTCATTTAGTAGCGAAAAAACGCATTATTAGATACCTTAAGGGCACAATTGAAATGGGTTTGTGGTATCCGAAAACCGGACTATTTGAAATGAAGAGTTTTTCGGATGCCGACTATGCGGGTTGTAGGGTAGATAGGAAGAGTACAAGTGAAACATGTCAATTTCTTGGTAATTGTCTTGTTTCTTGGTCTTCCAAAAAGCAAAATTCGGTAGCCCTTTCAACCGCCGAGGTGGAGTATGTTATAGCCGGAGCTTGTTGTGCACAAGTTCTTTGAATGAAACATACTCTCCTTGACTATGATTTGCATTTTGATCATATTAAAATATTTTGTGATAATACTAGTACTATTCATATGACAAAAAATGCAAATCAACATAGTAAAATTAAGCACATTGACATTCGATATCACTTTCTTAGAGATCACTATGAGAAAGGTGATATTGATATTGATTATGTTTCTACCAATTTTCAACTTGCCGATATTTTTACAAAACCTCTAGACTATGCTAGATTTTCCTTTATTTGTAGTGAGTTGAATGTTTGTATTTTGGATTCTTGAAGAAAATATTTTTTTTAACTATGTTTACCCATTTTGATGTATGACAAAAAGGGCGAGAAAAAGTTTAGTAAGTTTAGTTTGAATGCATTTTGAGTTTTCGTTTGTTTGTATGCATTAAGTTTTGTATGTATATGTCTTTTCTTTTATGTATATAGCCATTTGATTATATACATTATTCGTTTATACATAGCATAATTTGAGGGGGAGCTTCCAAGCTCCTTTCCCTTATTTGTATGTATATGTCTTTTCTTTTATGTATATAGCCATTTGATTATATACATTATTCGTTTATACATAGTATAATTTGAGGGGGAGCTTCCAAGCTCCTTTCTCTTATTTTTATAAAATAACTTATATGTTTTGTCATCATCAAAAAAGGGGAGATTGTTGGCCCAAGGTTACAATCACCCGTTTTATTGAGTTTTGATGATTCCAAAACATATATAGTTAGTTGTACTAATCATGTTTATTGTTTAAGTGTGTTTCAGGGTTCTAAAGATTCATGGAGTTTTCTTCTCTAAAGGAAGGTTGTTTTGACTCAAGTCGGTTCAATTCGGGTTCAAGAATCAAGCTTGCAAGATCATATTGAGAAGCCCACTTGAAGATTTTGTAGTGTCCTAGAACCTATGTAATACTTAGTTTGTTAAAGTTTGAGGTTAGGAAAATTGGCTCTACACACACACCCCCTTCAAAATACAGTTTTTATTTTTGGTATTTGTTTTAAGTTCATGTCTTGATAAATATACATGTCTCAAATTTTTCCAAAATTTTACATCATGTTTATATCATGTATATCTATCTTTCCAGCATGATACTTAGTCATATATCCCTAAAAAATTATTTTGAAAAATTTTCCAAGTCCAGAAAAATTTCCATTCTGTAAACTATTTCAGGCCTGGGGGTCGACCGGGACGGTCGACCGCTCCTATTCCAGACCAGGACGGTCGACCGCCCCGGTCGACCGCGTCCTGTGTCCAGGACGTGCATGCTTGTGCACGTCTGTCGGTCGACCGACCTAAAACAGCTTGCTCTCTGTTTTTTGTCGGTCGACCGTATCAGTCGACCGAGCCCAACGGCTATTTTCCAGCAGGGCTTCCGGTCGACCGGGCCGGTCGACTGACAAGCCTGCCAACTGCCAACGGCTCTTTCCTCTTTGGTGAAAATCTAAATTCTGATTTTCACCTTGTTTTGTGGCAGGATTTTTCTGACTTTTTGGGGGTTATTTTCTAATCAAATAAACTTAATTTAAATGTGTTTTAATCCCTTCCTTTCTCTATAAATAGAGGAGATTGGTCTCTTGCAAAATCACCAAGAAAAATCCCTAGTTTACAAGTTTTCAAAAGAAAGAAAAAGTTTCAAAGCTCTCAATTCTCCATTGCTTTCTTGGCCATTGTTTTTCAGTTGTGTTTGCAAGCAAGTTTCATTTACAGCTGAGTTTGTTTTTCTTACTACACTTCTAGAGCAAAAAATCCCATCCTCATTCTATAAGGAAGTTGTAAAGAGAAAGTTTGTAAGAAGTTTGTGATCCTTTTGGTGATCACTTGGCTACTTGTTCCTTCTTCTTGTTCTTGTTGAGATACCTCTTTGGTAGAGGTTTGTAAGTGGTGGAGTTCGGTACTCCGGTCTTCGGTAGACCTTGTAAAGTCCTCGGTAGATAGTGGAAACCCTTCACGGCAGTGAAGACGGGGAGTAGAGCGGTGGCTCGAACCTCGAAACAAATACTTTGTATTTGCGATTGATTTTCTCTTTGCTCTCTATTGCTCTTTCTTTCTTACTGTGATATTGCTATTCTTTCATATATTGTGATATATCTCGTGTTCATTTCAATATTGCTTCAAATTCATTTCTTGCTAAATTGTCAATCATTACTCATTCAACAAGATTGCAATACGCATCTCAAACTCATATCTAGAGGAATCACGAGGAAGGAGTTCAGAGCCCTTCACCAGGTATTCGGCTCTTAGTCTTGTTTTGAGTGATCGTTGCATCATTCATTCATACTTGTTTTAAAAGGTTTGTTAGATTAGCATATACACCTATTCACCCCCCTCTAGGTGTTTTCAATAGGCACTCGGTCACATACAAATACAATTGCATAGTAGAAAACAAAATACAATCTACAACGTGAGGTAAAAAATATATAAGTCCCCGAAAATACAACTCAATCCGTCGAAGTGGGGAAACCCAATAAGAAGGCAATGACATTCGCCTAAAATCTTTGGAAAATCACTGTAAATCAAGAATCTCAAGAACACGAGCACGTATCACCAATGTTTATTAAATATATATATTTTTATTTAGAGAGAGAATAAGAGAGAGAAGAGAGAGGGGAAAGAAAAACAAGAGACAGAAAGAAATAGAGAGAGTCAGAGAGAGGAGAGAGAATCAAGTGAGAGAGAGAAACAACAGGGGAGAGAAAGAGAGAACAGGAGAGGGAGAGAGATAGAGCACAGGAGAGGGGTCAATGCCCCCTCTCTACTCATGAACAGGGGCTAGGGAGGCCCCCTAGCCGCACTTGGCTACCGGCCACCGGCGTGCACCGGCATCGCGCTAGCCTAGGGGTGGCCACCGGCCACCCCAAGGAGGGGAGAGGAAGCTTGGAGGGGTGGTAGTGTTAGGTTGTTCTTGATGATGATGGGGATGATGATGGTGGTGGTGGTGGTCGTAGGAGATGCAGATGGAAGTGGTGGTGGCTAATGGTGTTGGTGGGGTGATGTGGTAGTGAAGAGGTGGTGGAGAGGTGGAGAAGGTGATGGTTATGGTGGTGGAATGGGTGGAGTTGGTGATGGATTAAAGAAAAAGGAGCGTGTGATGTGGAAGGTAATGACGGAGGAAGAGGAGATGGAGTTTTGGGTGATTTTACTTGGGGCGGAGTTATCGCCGAAGTAGAAGGCCCGCTACCAGAGGTGGAGGCGCGGGTGGTGCGTCCTTCGAGTGGGGAGAAGGAGAGGAGAAGGAAATTAGAGAGTGCGAGAGAAATTAGAGTGAGAGAGAGTGTGAGATTGAAAGAAAGGGGAGAGAGATTTGTGGGGAAGAGAGAATTTGGTAAGAGGAGGTGGAGCTCTTTAGAGCTGACTGCGTTGGCTAGGGAAGAAGAAATAGAAGAAGGAAGAAAGAAGAAAGAACTAAAGAAAAAAGAAAGAAAGAATTAAAATATAAAGGAAAAGGGGAGAAGATATTTTGGGGTGTTGTGTGAAGGAGAAAAAAGGAAAAAGAGAAAGAAAAGAAAAGAAAAAGTTATAGTGGATAAAAGGTAAAAAGAAAAAAGGAAAGGAAAAGAAAAGAAAAGAAATGAAAGAAGAAAAATATCCGGGTATAAACCCCGGATCTGGGGAAAAATGCTCAAAAAATAAAGTAACTCAAAAGGGTCTCTAAAAATTCTCAAAAATATTAAATATTATTTTATGGTAGATGATGAAATTGGTTTTAAGAAATTCAGTTAGATTTTCAAAGTAAAAATCCTAAAATTAACCATCGATACTGGCCTCACCGGCTCAGCGATTTTGATAAATTCTGAAAAATCCCCAAAAACTCTCAAAGATAAAAAACATCATCCTGAGGAACAATAAGAAATAGATTTAAAAAATCCAATCTGGTTTCTAAATTAAAAATTCTGGAATAAATTAGTAATACCGGCCGACACCAAATCTGGTCGAGTTTTGATAAATTTAGAAAAATCTTCAAAAATGGATTAAAGTAGAAAATATGATTCTAATAAATAATATGGAAGTAGATTTTAGAAATTCAACTCCATTTATAAACTAAAAATCCTAGAATTGACCACCGATACCAGTCAACACAGATTTTGAAGATTTTGCAATTTAATTCAGAAAAATTTCTAGAAAATCATGATAAAACTAAAATATTGAAAAATGACATTTGAAATTGAAATCATTCAAATCCGAATATTAAAAAGATTAAATCAAGCAATACACTATGATCGGGTTCCTGTTCAGACTAGGGCTGACTCCGAGTCCATGAATCTGGATCTATTACAAAATGATTGCATAAATAATCATAAAACAAAATCAAATATGGGAAATAAATCAAAATATGATCAAAAAAATTTGAATACGTAACTAAGTACAGATTCTGGGAATGAGGTATTACATTCCATCCACCTTATAAAAATTTCGTCCTCGAAATTTTGATAAGGGGAAAATGAACACAGGAAAGATAGGGATAAGGATTATACCATTACGATATAACTAACTAAGGGTAATGCTCCCAAGTTGACTGAACAGTAATCAGAACATAGACATCTTTTGCACTCCCGCTGTATAAATCTTCGAACGATGCCAAATAATACTGACCCGATATCACTTCTTTATCTGAGAGGCATGAAGTTGTACTTGATAAAAAGTCTGTAATAGAATTCTTGATGTGCTGGGTGCTTACTCTTACTCTGAGAATAGACCAAAATACCGTAGTTAAAGAAAACCCTGATAATTCTGAGCATAAATAAAGAAGACCGATAATTAAGAATTTCGAATACTGGGCGTCGGTCACTCTGAAAGATATAGCCAAGAATATAGAATACCCGCATAGAATCTTGAATGCTGACTTTTGAAAGATAACCCAATTGTAGATCAATTCTGAGAATACCCAAGCTTCATAGAGATCAGATAATAGCTTAAGTTGGTATAAAGATGATAAAAAGGGGGAAAATGAAAAGATGGAAAGTCTCAAGAATCAAGGAAGGGATGATCAAGAAGAAATAGATAACTCTATACTTATAGTTGGAATGTATAACAGGGATCTATATAATCTAGTTGCAAATTTCTTTACCATTAATTTGCCGTCTGGATGTACTAAGGATGTGAGAGCTTAGGCTCTGATACCATCCTGTAATGCCCCGATCCCGCAGGTACAAAGACGTTACTGTGACGTATATATGTAGGTCAAAAAAACACTCACATATATAGTCTAAGCAACAGTATAAGCAAAAATCAGAGTACAGAGGTACGTGGTGCATTATCATTCCAACATATGAATACAATTACAAAGTTATTACAGGATGTGACACAATATTATAAGAAAATTACATCACCGATTGGCACAAATGCGAGAATACAAAGAGATATATAAGTATGAGCAGTACAAAAGGTGCTCACGAGTCGCAAAAAGTAAATTCAAGAGCCGAGCAGGGGGCCTGGAAGGATAGGTCCTCAGACAATTTGCTGATGATCCACGCTACCGTTGCACATCTCTGATCAGCAGCTGGAAGAATCCATAAGTTCTAAGTTTCGGGATCTAGACAAGCAGATCTAGGGGAGTCAGAACTTTCCAATGAGTGGTGTGGTGAATGCCAAGTGGCGTGCAGGGACAGGCACACGTGTATCAATAAATCCGAATCAAAAGAGCATGCATTGAAAATTGTGTCGTGACCACATGCATACAAGAGTATATAGTGATACATCAAGTAATGTATCAAATAAAAATGTGCACAAAACTAGTTATACAAGCTCAGACATTGGATTTATGAGATTGATACATCGAGGGAATAATCCAAACAAGGAAATCCTCATTTATATACCATATACCTCACATCACCATCATCGAGTTCATACAACCTGAGTAGACCTCAGCATAGTAGAACAGGAATGACAGAAGTAATTATTGTGTCACAGAGATCCTATACAGATGATGGATATGATAACTTAATCGTACAATAATAATAATTAATGTCGCATGTTATTCTAATCATTTTCTTCCTGTATCCTATACCACTAGCTTCATACTGGGTCTGCACTCTGATAGAACCCATTCCAAACTCTGATATATGGACACCATTATTCGGATCAGGAAGTGATTTAATAACACTCGCTCCTGATTTTATTATTGCTTGGTAATTAAGTTATATCTGATGCAGGGTCATGTGTTGAGTCACAAGCATACCGATGCAAGTAGTAAATAAAGGGTCAGGAAATCCCGTGTAGCGACCTAGAATTATATTTAGTAAAACAGGATGTCCAGCTTAAGTTATACTGCTTGAATTATGGATTATAATAACAAGGCAAGTCATATGAAGAGTAAGTTAATGTGCTACAATTAGGTTGTCCAATAATAGACATCAGTACCGTTTGATATTTCAATCATTTCCCTACCAGTTTCTCACACCAATAGTAGTCCGTACTAGGATGTGTACTCCAGTAGAATTTATTTGGGTTTGATATGTGAGTACAAGTACCTGATCGAAGGAGAGACTAAATATCCCACGTTCCTAATATTATTATTGTTACGTGTCAGGTGCTGGATCAGGAGAGCAGAAAAACTACGAATGCGGTAGTGGATACCTAGAGGTGGCCCCACAGATATCAAGAGGTGGCCCCCACCACGTGTGTGGTGTGACACATTGCTCCGTATAGCACTTAGTGATTGGTCACTAATGTTGCATATTTAGTATCATATTTCCATACTTATTATAGAATAAAACCTGCATTGTCCTAATTAGTTGTTAATTTATTTGCAAGCCCATTCCTTAAGGAGATGAAGAGGAATGAGCCCAAAAGCCCACCAAAATTTTAAATTAAATCAGAATTAATTCGCACTCAGTAAATCAGGGCAAAATCAAGAGGTTGAAAACTGGTTCAGAAGAATCCTCTCAGAATCGATCGGTTAAAGCCAAGAATCAAAGGCCATTTCGTCACACTCCCTGACTCAAACTGAAAATCCAACTACAGATAAAGTCAGAAGGCAAAACCGGGAAGACCCACCAACAGGGTGTGGCCACCTGGCCACACCCTGGCCGCGAAAACGCGATAAAAGCCGCGTTTACGTGGCTGTTTGATTGCTGTTGGGGGAGCGTTTGCTCCCCAGTCTTCCCGGGATCTTACCTGTTAGGGTTTTGCCTATAAATACAGATTTCAGCTGAGAAAAAGGGGACGACCATGCAGAGATAGGATTCAGACTAGTTTTCATTTCTTGTAGTTTAGGTCTTTCTTTTCTTTTTATGTAATTTTTATGTAAGCTTAGGCTAGATGAAGATTTATGTAAGTAAGAGAGAGAGGCTTATGTTGAGAGTGACACCGATGTAACCCTCCTCCTTTCTTCTATTATTTCTGCAAGTAATAAAGGTAAATGTTGTTTTATGTTCGTATTTACTTTTGTTTTATTCCTCCTCTTTCTACTTTACCTCTTTTGTTTTTGATGGGCTTGCAAGTGAATCCAGAAGTATAAGTATACAAAAGCCTTTGTGAGTGCCAACGATACTTCATGAAGACGTTCTCCTCCTCAAGATCCGTATCACTTCATTCTTGCAAGGCTTGATGATATAATGCGAACAGGGACTGAGCTCGATCTTATGACCTATGCGTTGAACGCCTCCAAAGTAAGGTAGAACATGCAAGGGTTCCAGGTAAGTCATCAACCAAACTAGGTGAGTACTTCTTTCATCTTCTTTCTTTTCTTTATTTCTGTAAATTAAATCACCAACACCATATCTTCCAAATCACTTCTTTCCCAACTCATTTGTACATAGTCGCTTTCTTTTCCATTTCTTTGTAAATAGTCATTCTCCATTCTTTTTCACTTTCTCATTCTACCATTTTCTCTCTAACCTTAACATAACTCGTTTTCATTTTCATTTCTTTAAAACAAAGAAGAACTTTCGTTTTGTTTTCATAAAGATTTCAATACAAAAACTTTGAATGCTTCTATCGCAAACCCTCCTTGTGGATCACGACCCGCATAGCCACTTGCTATAGCGGTAAGAATTGAGCACTTGCACATCTTTATTCTTAAATCTGAAATTCTTTATTTTATGTGCAGGTTGTACCTCAATCAAATTTTGGCGCCGTTGCCGGGGAGGGTAACGGTTTTTATTGAAATCTTATTTTTATTAAAAAAAATTTTAGAACTAAAACAAATTTTCTTCTCTGTTGCAGGTTATAGGGCAAGCAAAACAGGAAAAGAAGATTGCAGTAACATATAAGTGGTCTTGGGCCTCTGCTCTAGAAAGCAGAGACCAAGTGCCCTCTGCTTTGCCGCGTTTTCGCGGCCCAAGCCGCGGTTCCGCGGCAAAAAGGAGTTGACTACTAATGTTGTTTTTTGCAGGGCTGCTTGACTTGCAAAATTCTAGCTTTCTGCAATTTGTTTTTCCTTATATGCCATCACCATAAGCCTGCTAATAAGGCAACAGTAAAATACTTGTTGAAAAAGATAAAAATTGATTAGACGTTTGCATTTTAAGCACGTGTCTTTTCAATTCTTTTATTTTACTGTTGAAGAGTACTGGAGCAAGGTACGTTCGCATTGCATGTAGAATAGGACTCACCTCTTGGTTGATTTTCATTGCTTTGAGTGAATCTTATTTACATATCTTGTACACTTGCACAAACTTATCTTAAGGGCACTAACCCATAACAAGATAAGGTAGGGATTTAATCACCCTTCCTCGGCCTAAAAATCAGATTCCAAGCACTCACTAACCCAAGCCTAACTAAAAATGAGTAGACGTTGGCTCTAGGGACATCTCGGACTCAATTAGGAGATTATCCTAAGGGGGAAAAGTGTTGGAATTTGACTCCTGCAAAATCAGTGTCTAGGAAAGGGATTAAGGGCCAAAAGCCCGAAGGTTGGTGGTTATTTAATTAAGGAACGTCTTTGACGGAAAACCTCCCACCAACCTTACCCTGACCTGGCTGATTAGCTTGTGGTCAAAGTCTGCATTAAACCTCCCGTGGACAGTCTAATCAGTTAGGAGTCGTCTAGGTCATAGGTCTACCTTAACTTAGTTAGAATTTTTTCCTTTTATTTGTTTGCTTATTTGTTTGTTTTTTCTTTCTTTTTGTTTGTATTCTATTGTGTGATATGGCTTATAATAGCAATTTTTCCAACTTCAATAATAATCCATATTACACACCGACTTCATTTTCGGATATTACCAACCCGGCATATCATAACATTAACCAACATAGTGTGCCAGATTGGTCTTATCCGAATCAATATAACCCATACCCCCCATCTAATAACTATAATTTCCATAATGATTTCAACTCTTCACAGAGTCAGTGGGGATTCACCTCCCCCGAGTCCAATTTTCAACCAACTTGTCCTCCTTCTCCACCTTGTCAACAATATTTCGAAGATTCATACTTAGTTCCACCAGTCCAAAATAGAAAACTATCAATTTGGAAATGAGTATGCGTGAGTCCAAACACAAATCCCAAAATCTGATGGACTCATAATTTCACCACCAATTCCAAGATAATACTTCATCTTTTCATCAAAACAATGAACCTATCAATTATGAAAAGATGCTTAAAGCCATGACTCAGGCTCAAAACGCTCGTAATCGTGACATAGATATGATGGTCGAATCTCTCCGTTCCCACTGTTTGACCAGTTCTGATGTCACTAACCATTCTGTTAGAGCCGAAGAGTCATGTTGTTTTGGAAATCAAAGTTCCATTTCAGAACAATCATTTCAACTTGCCCAAACTCCAAACATTGAAAATGATATTGACAGTTTGGCAAGTTATCCCTTTCCTGAAATTGAACTTGAAAATGAATATGATCATGAACTTCAACTTAGTGATTCAATTTTACTTCCTGATTCAATAATGACTCCGGTGTCTTCACCTGATTTTAATCTTGTTCCTGAGTCAACATTGAATCCTTTGCCAATTCATAATGAAATTGAATCACTCATTCTTGATTATCATATTGAACTTGACCAATTTTACACTTTTGAAAATCCTATTGACAAATTGGCAAGTTCTCATTTTTTTGATATTGAACTCAATGAGATATGTGACCTAAATTCTCAAATCTGTGATCCAGTTCAACTTTCTGAATCAATATTGACTCTTGTTTTGTTACCAAACTTAGGTAATATTTTAGAGTCAGTTTTGATTCCCACACCTATCATTCCTGAACTTGAATCACCAATATTAAGTCACATTCCATTGTTGGAAAATAAACATGGACTTGAGTTTCAACTTCTTGACTTGGACCCAATTCCTGAATCTATTTCGACTCCTGAATCTTTACTTGACTTAAGTCACCTTCCTGAGTCCAAGTCAATCATTTTATCATTTCACACTCCATTTTGGGACAAGGTGGTTGACAAATTTGACTCCAAAATTTATTATAGGATTTGGAAATTAGATGGGGTCAAATATTTAATAAAGATTATTCATGCATATATCATTTTAGTGGGTTATATTAGAGAAATTTCTGGTGGGTTCCTCCGAATCCCACGAAAAGTTGATTGGGCCGCATTTCGTGGACCAATCAGACCACCACCGGAACCATAACCTTAAGGTAACATTTTCCTTCCCTTTCGTCTTTTTCATGCATCTATGCATTAATTCATACATTGAGGACAATGCATGAGATAGGTGTGGGGGAGGATTCTAACATAACTTTTGTTTTTCTTTTTATTAAAAAAAATTTAACATTTTCTTTGCTTTTAAAAACATTTTGAAAACATAAATAATATTTTGACATATTTTTTGTAAGAAATTAAGTTAATTTTAAGGAATAGGAAAATCTAAATTAGGATTTCTTATACTTGGTCAAAATAAGATTATTTGTTTGATTTTTAGGGTTAGGAAGAAAATTTGTCAAAGTAATTTCGTCTTGATCTTTACCTTGATGAAATATGCACACTTCATACACTTACAAACTTAGGGTTCAGAAACAAAAATTTTTATGCCTTACAAAAATAAAAAAATTATCTATGAAAAATGAACAAGTCTAATTATTGATTAGCTAGGTACTTTGGCCTAAGCAAGCCTTAGTATTTATGCGAAAGATGATTAGATAAGTTTGAAAAGGAAAAATATATATATATAATTCCTCTGATTAAGCTGGGTATTTGTGCCTAATAAAGCATAATTATTCACGCCTAAAAGAGGTTCATATAATAAAATCCTTAGTTTTGTGGCCTTATTTGCTCGAGTCCTTAAGTCCTTGGGGTGTTTTCTCACCCAGTGCCCTAAGACCATTTGGTTTGGGAGTCATCGATTAAAGGCTCGTTACATGGGCAGATTAGAAAGCCTAATAGAACTAAGGAATAATACCACCAAAAATATATATATAAATAAATAAGGCATAAGAGTTAGAGCTAATGAACCCTTAGTCAAAATTTTCAAAGTCACAAGATGCATAAGACTTAGTGTAAAGTAATAGACCAGATGAGAAGTACAATTTGACTCCTTACTTTGATTGATTACAAATTTTTGAATAAAGACTAAGTTTAGAAATGAAAAATTCGGTTTTCCTATAACTTATAGATTGCTTAAATTTTACAATTATATTTCAAATATTTTTCTCTTTCAAAATGCTTTTCGAAAATACTAACTCTTTGTTTTCCTTTCTTTATGGATTTTGTGGGTGTAATCCGCTGAAAACCCTCACGAGACAAAATTCGTCCTCTAGGGGAAATCTAGAGGTTTAACGGCTTATTGCACATGCTCAGTGCAATCGTGTGACCTGCGAAAGTGGTCTAATAATCCTTAGTATAGTTTAGTTGTTTTATTCGAGGATGAGCAAAAGATAGGTATGAAAAACACCTAGAGGGGGGTGAATAGGTGTGAATGCTAATCTAATGATCTTTTTAAAGTTTAATTAAATGAGTGATGCAACGATCTCTCAAAACACGACTAAGAGCCGAATACCCCTTGCGAGGTTCTGAACTCCTTCCTCCCAATTCCCCTAGATATGGGTTAGAGGTGCGCAATGCAACCGTGTTGTATGAGATATGATCGAACAAGTAAAGGATGAAATGCTATGATGAAATACACACAAGCAATATAGCAAGTAAAGTGAACAAGACAAGATTGCACAAGTAAAGGGTTAGTTCTCAAGCAAATAATTCAAGACAATATAAAGCAAGAGAAATTGTAAGCAAGAATAACGCAAAGGCAATCGCAAACAAGATGATTTGTTTCGAGGTTCGAGCACACTTGCTCTAGTCCCCGCCTTCACCTCCGTGAAGGGTTTCCACTATCCACCGAGGATGCCTTTACAATTTGGTCTACCGAAGACCGAGCACCGAGCTCCACCGAGTACAAATGACCTCTACCGAAGAGGTTGCTCCACAAGGAAAGGAATACAAGAACAAAGTGATCACAACAAGATCACTACACTCTTTCTCAAACTCTTTTACAAACACTCTCACTTGAATTACAACTTCACTATAGAATGAGTATTGGATTTTTGGCTCTATGAAGTGTGGTGAGAAAAACTTCAGTTGTAGAGTGATATTAGCAATCAAACACAACTGAAAAACTAGCTCAAAAGAATTGAAATGAAAGCTTTAAACTCTTTTCTTTTCTCTTTTAAAAATAATGCAAACTTGAGGATTTTTCTTAGTGAAATGCAAGAGAGACTTCTCCTCTATTTATAGGGTTAGAAAATAGGTTAAAAACAATTTCTTTTTGTCTTATTTTCTCTGAAAAAGCTCCCCAACAACTCTCCAAAAATCTGTTAAAGCTGAAAATAAAAACAGTTTTTCAGAACTGCCCAAAGAGGAAAGAGCCGTTAGGCTTGTTGCAGGCCTGGCGGTCGACCGGTCCGGTCGACCGCCAGCACAGCTGCAAAGAGCCGTTGGCGCCCGGTCGACCGGTCCGGTCGACCGTCCCAAAAGAGGAAACACAGTTTCCTTCTTCCGGTCGACCGGTCCGGTCGACCGAAAAAAACCGAGAGCAATTTGCTCTCCATCGGTCGACCGGTTCGGTCAACCGACAGACATGCACGAACAGTGCATGTCCAGACACATCGCCGGTCGACCGGGCCGGGCGACCGAAGTTGCCTGAAACAGAAAAACTGGGCTGTTTTGAGTTAGAAAAATTTTGAAAAATATTTTAAAAATACATATAGCTAAGTATTATGCAGAAAATAGTTTATACACATGTTTGTTTTAAACAAGATTTTCAAGATTAAAGCTTTTGGTACATGTATATATAAACTAAGGCATAAACTTAGAAAAATCATTTTCAAAACATAGAAAATATATGAAACAAATGTGTGTGCAAATCCTAGAGCCAAATTTCATATACTCAAACTTTAACATTCTATTTCTTACAATGATTCTAAGACTTCAAGATCTTCAATAGGCTTCTTCATATGATCTTCAATACTTGTTCCTTGAGCCCAATTGGAGTTGACTTGAGTCCAAATCCTTGTATTTGTGAGAGAAGACTTCTAGAATGAATAGAAATCTGAAACACACTTAAACAACAAATGTTATTAGTACAAATAACTAATATGTTTTGTAATCATCAAAATACACTAATCATGGGTGATTGTAACCTTGGGCCAACAATCTCCCCCTTTTTGATGATGACAAAACATATAGGTTATTTAAATAAACATGGAAGAGGAGTTTGAAAAACTCCCCCTCAAATAATGCTATGTATAAAAATTGCTATGTATATAAAATTTGACTATGGAAGCACAATACATAAAGCATTCAATGTACAAAAGTTTTTGTCAAAAACTTAAATAAACAAACTTTCTTTTTTTCTTCATAAAATAAAACTCAAATAATATCAAAACTAAACATCAAACCAAACTTATTCTCCCCCTTTTTGTCATACATCAAAAAGGGTTAAAATACCAATTGAAAAATTTTTATTTTTAAGAATCTATAATGCAAACATTCAACTCACCACAAATAAATGAAAATCTAGCATAGTCTAAAGGTTTAGTAAAAATATCGGCAAGTTGAAAATCGGTAGAAACATAATCAATATCAATATCACCTTTCTCATAATGATCTCTAAGAAAGTGATACCTAATGTCAATGTGTTTGGTTTTACTATGTTGATTTGCATTCTTTGTCATGTGAATAGTACTAGTATTATCACAAAATATTTTAACATGATCAAAGTGTAAATTATAGTCAAGGAGAGTATGTTTCATCCAAAGAACTTGTGCACAACAAGCTCCGGCCGCAACATACTCCGCCTCGGCGGTTGATAGGGCTACCGAATTTTGCTTTTTGGAAGACCAAGATACAAGACAATTACCTAAGAATTGACATGTTCCACTTGTGCTCTTCCTATCTACCCTACAACCCGCATAGTCGGCATCCGAAAAACTCTTCATTTCAAATAATCCGGTTTTAGGATACCACAAACCCATTTCAATAGTGCCCTTAAGGTATCTAATTATGCGTTTAACCGCAATTATGTGAGATTCTTTAGGACAAGATTGAAAACGTGCACAAAGACAAACGGAAAACATAATATCCGGCCTACTAGCCGTCAAATAAAGCAAGCTACCAATCATGCTTCTATAAAGTTTAATGTCTACACTTTTACCTTGTTCATCCTTGTCAAGCTTTGTAGTTGTTGCCATGGGAGTTTTGCTTACTTTCGATCCTTCAAGCCCAAACCTTTTGATTAGTTCCTTTGTGTACTTGGCTTGATTGATGAAGATCCCATCCTTCTTTTGCTTGATTTGGAGTCCAAGGAAATAGTTGAGTTCCCCCATCATAGACATTTCGAATTCATCCTTCATGCATGATTCAAAAGCTTTGCAAAGAGATTCATTAGTAGAACCAAAAATAATATCATCCACATAAATTTGCACAATAAGAATATCTTTTTCTACATGTTTTGTAAACAAAGTTGTATCAATTTTACCTTTCTTAAAACCATTTGAAGTTAAAAATGAAGAAAGTCTTTCATACCAAGCCCTAGGGGCTTGTTTTAAACCATAAAGAGCTTTATCTAATTTAAAAACAAAATCCGGATGTGTAGGATCAACAAACCCGGGGGGTTGTTCAACATACACCTCCTCTTCAATAAATCCATTTAGAAAAGCACTTTTAACATCCATTTGAAATAATTTGAAGTCTTTATATGAGGCAAATGCTAGTGTCATCTGTATGGCTTCAAGCCGTGCTACGGGTGCAAAGGTTTCTTCAAAATCGATTCCTTCGATTTGAGTGTAACCTTGGGCAACTAACCTAGCCTTGTTTCTAACTACATTACCAGATTCATCCAACTTGTTCTTAAAGATCCACTTAGTACCAATTGTTGGTCTATCGTGGGGCCTAGGAACAAGGTGCCAAACTTGGTTGCGCTCAAATTGATTGAGCTCCTCTTGCATGGCTAGCAACCAATATGAATCGGCCTCGGCTTCGAGAACATTTTTGGGTTCAATATGAGAAATGAATGCATAGTTACCACAATAGTCATGAAGTCTAGAGCGAGTGGTTACCCCTTTTGATACTTCACCTATGACGAGGTCCTTGGGATGATGTGGATTGTATCTCCAATCCTTTGGTAGTGGTTGAGTAGGCTCCACCTCATGTGTTTGATGTTCATTTCCTTGTGCCTCTTCCACTTTAGCTTTGCTTCCTTCATCATCCTTTGGTTTGTCTCCCATAGTAGAAGCATCCTCCAAGGTCACTTTCTCCAAACCTTCATCCAATGCATCTATTTCTACAACATTCTTAACAAACTTGTTAGATTCCTCAAACTTAACATGAATAGACTCTTCAATAGTCAATGATGATCTAATGAAAACTCTATAAGCCTTACTAGTATTTGAGTAACCTACAAAAATAGCCTCATAAGATTTAGGATCAAATTTTCCTATATTATCTTTTGTGTTTAAAACAAAACATTTGCATCCAAAAACTTTAAAATAGGAAACATTAGGTTTTCTAGAAAAATACATTTCAAAAGAAGTTTTAGTAGTATTTTTACACAAGAAAACACGATTTGATATGTAGCATGAAGTATTAACGGCCTCGGCCCACAAATAATGTGGTAGACCGTATTCACTAAGCATTGTCCTAGCCATCTCTTGTAATGTTCTATTTTTCCGTTCAACTACTCCATTTTGTTGTGGAGTTCTAGGACAAGATAGTTCATGCTTTATTCCATGTTCATCACAAAAAGTGGTAAAGGGTTGTTAATGAATTCACCTCCTCTATCACTTCTTATTCTCAAAATCGAAACATCCATTTCTTTTTCAACTCTTTTCTTAAAAGTTTGGAAATACGAAAATGCTTGGCTTTTATGTTCAAGAAAGAAAACCCAAGTAAACCTTGAAAAATCATCAACCAAAACATAAGCAAATCTATTCCCACTTAGACTTTTGGTTTGTGTAGGGCCAAAAAGATCCATATGGATTAACTCCAAAGGACGTGATGTCATGATATCCTTAATTGACTTGAAAGAAGACTTAGTTTGTTTCCCAAATTGACATGCGTCACAAACTCGGTCCTTTTCAAAATTCAAGCAAGGAATACCTTTCACCATTTCCTTCGTATTTAACCTAGAAATGTGATCAAAAGAAATATGCCCTAATCTCCTATGCCACAACCAAGAGTCATCATCGAGGGCTTTCAAACAAGTAATATTACAAGACATATTTAACATATCAATCATATAAACATTACTTTCACGAAAACCGGAAAACACACAAACATTAGAAGTTCTATCAATAACTTTACAAGCAACATTATCAAAAACAATATCAAAACCTTTATCACAAAGTTGACTAACACTCAAGAGATTATGCTTGAGGCCATCAACTAAAACTACATTTTCAATTAACGGAGAGGTGCCAAGTTTTACATTACCAATACCGATGATTTTACCCTTGGCGTCATCTCTGAAGGTGACGGTGCCACCTTCATGTTATCTTGATAGGGTTGCAAAGTTGTTGATGTCCCAAGTCATGTGCCTTGAGCAACCGCTATCAAGATACCACAATCCTCTACGTCGTTGCGCTTTGGAAAGTACCTTGCTTGTGCCTCCATTAGCCATGAAGCACATGTTGGCGGTGTCTATTTCTTCCTCGGATTCGGTCTCCGAATCCCAAGTTGCCTTCATAGCCTTCTTCTTGTAAGGCTTCTTTGAAGTGGAGGGCTTAGCTTTGTCCGGACACTCCGCCACAATGTGTCCCGGTCTTTGGCAATTGAAGCACACAATCTTCCTTTCTTCCTTGCCTCCTTGCCATCTTCTTCTACCTTGGTACTTAGCCTTGTTGTACATCCTCCGGACATTCTTAACAAGGAGTGAGAGCTCCTCATCATCTTCTTCTTCATCGTCTTCATCGGAGTGTGTAGCTTGACTCTTGAAGGCGATGGTCTTCTTTTTGGAAGGAGCCATATCCTCCCTTGCTTTCCTTTCCATCTCATGGGTTTTGAGGTTCCCAATGAGACCTATGAGCTCCATCTCTTCATTGTCGTTGAGTTCCTTCAAGGTTGTAGCTTTAACTTCCCATGAAGGAGGAAGAGCTCGGATGATCTTCCTTACTCTTTGATCATTGTTGATATCTTCACCTAAAGAAGAGAGTCCATTAGTAATCTTTGTAAATCTTGTAACCATATCATCTATGGTTTCATTTTCTTGCATGCTAAATGTTTCATATTGAGACCGAAGAAGGTCAATCTTAGCCTTCTTTACTTGTGAGGTCCCCTCATGAGTGACTATCAAGTGTGACCAAATCTCAAATGCGGATTTGCAATGGATAACCCTAGAAATGTCATCATCATTAAGGGCTTGTAGGAGTGCATAATGAGCTTTGGCATTGGCATCGAATTCCTTAGTCTCTATTTCGGACCAAGTGGATTCGTCACCGGGGGGTACACTAAAGGACTTAGTCACGGCCTTTGCAACTCGGCTACCTAGAGATTGCAAAAACACGGTCATCTTAACTTTCCATATGGGAAAGTTAAGTCCATCAAATTTAGGAGGGGTCATAATTCCATCGGCCATTTTTACTATATGAAAATGAATGAAATGATTAGCAAATTAGGATCTTCTCTAAGGTGGTTAAACCAAATCCTAGAGTCCAAGCTCTGATACCAATTGAAAAACACCTAGAGGGGGGTGAATAGGTGTGAATGCTAATCTAATGATCTTTTTAAACTTTAATTAAATGAGTGATGCAACGATCTCTCAAAACACGACTAAGAGCCGAATACCCCTTGCGAGGTTCTGAACTCCTTCCTCCCAATTCCCCTAGATATGGGTTAGAGGTGCGCAATGCAACCGTGTTATATGAGATATGATCGAACAAGTAAGGATGAAATGCTATGATGAAATACACACAAGCAATATAGCAAGTAAAGTGAACAAGACAAGATTGCACAAGTAAAGGGTTAGTTCTCAAGCAAATAATTCAAGACAATATAAAGCAAGAGAAATTGTAAGCAAGAATAACGCAAAGGCAATCGCAAACAAGATGATTTGTTTCGAGGTTCGAGCACACTTGCTCTAGTCCCCGCCTTCACCTCCGTGAAGGGTTTCCACTATCCACCGAGGATGCCTTTACAATTTGGTCTACCGAAGACCGAGCACCGAGCTCCACCGAGTACAAATGACCTCTACCGAAGAGGTTGCTCCACAAGGAAAGGAATACAAGAACAAAGTGATCACAACAAGATCACTACACTCTTTCTCAAACTCTTTTACAAACACTCTCACTTGAATTACAACTTCACTATAGAATGAGTATTGGATTTTGGCTCTATGAAGTGTGGTGAGAAAAACTTCAGTTGTAGAGTGATATTAGCAATCAAACACAACTGAAAAACTAGCTCAAAAAGAATTGAAATGAAAGCTTTAAACTCTTTTCTTTTCTCTTTTGAAAACAATGCAAACTTGAGGATTTTTCTTAGTGAAATGCAAGAGAGACTTCTCCTCTATTTATAGGGTTAGAAAATAGGTTAAAAACAATTTCTTTTTGTCTTATTTTCTCTGAAAAAGCTCCCCAACAACTCTCCAAAAATCTATTAAAGCTGAAAATAAAAACAGTTTTTCAGAACTGCCCAAAGAGGAAAGAGCCGTTAGGCTTGTTGCAGGCCTGGCGGTCGACCGGTCCGGTCGACCGCCAGCACAGCTGCAAAGAGCCGTTGGCGCCCGGTCGACCGGTCCGGTCGACCGTCCCAAAAGAGGAAACACAGTTTCCTTCTTCCGGTCGACCGGTCCGGTCGACCGAAAAAACCCGAGAGCAATTTGCTCTCCATCGGTCGACCGGTTCGGTCGACCGACAGACATGCACGAACAGTGCATGTCCAGACACATCGCCGGTCGACCGGGCCGGTCGACCGAAGTTGCCTGAAACAGAAAAACTGGGCTGTTTTGAGTTAGAAAAATTTTGAAAAATATTTTAAAAATACATATAGCTAAGTATTATGCAGAAAATAGTTTATACACATGTTTTAAACAAGATTTTCAAGATTAAAGCTTTTGGTACATGTATATATAAACTAAGGCATAAAACTTAGAAAAATCATTTTCAAAACATAGAAAATATATGAAACAAATGTGTGTGCAAATCCTAGAGCCAAATTTCATATACTCAAACTTTAACATTCTATTTCTTACAATGATTCTAAGACTTCAAGATCTTCAATAGGCTTCTTCATATGATCTTCAATACTTGTTCCTTGAGCCCAATTGGAGTTGACTTGAGTCCAAATCCTTGTATTTGTGAGAGAAGACTTCTAGAATGAATAGAAATCTGAAACACACTTAAACAACAAATGTTATTAGTACAAATAACTAATATGTTTTGTAATCATCAAAATACACTAATCATGGGTGATTGTAACCTTGGGCCAACAAGGTATGGGGGTGTGATTGGTCACTAATGTTGCATATTTAGTATCATATTTCCATGCTTATTATAGAATAAAAACTGCATTGTCCTAATTAGTTGTTTAATTTATTTGCAGGCCCATTCTTTAAGGAGATGAAGAGAAATGAGCCCAAAAGCCAACCAAAATTCTGAATTAAATAAGAATTAATTCGCACTCAGTAAATCAGGGCAAAATCAAGAGGTTGAAAACTGGCTGAGAAGAATCCTCTCAGAATCGATCGGTTAAAGCTAAGAATCAAAGGCCATTTCGTCACACTCCCTGACTCAAACTGAAAATCCGACTACAGATAAAGTCAGAAGGCGAAACCGGGGAGACCCACCAACAGGGTGTGGCCACCTGGCCACACCTTGGCCGTGGAAACGTGGCAAAAGCCTCATTTCCGCGGCTGTTTGATTGCTGTTGGGGGTTTGCTCCCCTAGTCTTCCCGGGATCTTACCTGTTAGGGTTTTGCCTATAAATACAGGTTTCAGCTGAGAAAAAGGGGACTACCATGCAGAGATAGGATTTAGACTAGTTTTCATTTCTTATAGTTTAGGTCTTTCTTTTCTTTTTATGTAATTTGTTTGTAAGCTTAGGTTAGATGAAGATTCATGTAAGTAAGAGAGAGAGGCTTATGTTGAGAGTGACACCGATGTACCCTCCTCCTTTCTTCCATTGTTTCTGCAAGTAATAAAGGTAAATGTTTTTGTTTTATGTTCGTATTTACTTTTGTTTTTTCTTCCTCTTTCTACTTTACCTCTTTTGTTTTTGATGGGCTTGCAAGTGAATCCAGAAGTATAAGTATACAAAAGCCTTTGTAAGTGCCAATGATACTTCATGAAGACGTTCTCCTCCTCAAGATCCGTATCACTTCATTCTTGCAAGGCTTGATGATATAATGCGAACAGGGACTGAGCTCGATCATATGACCTATGCGTTGAACGCCTCCAAAGCAAGGTAGAACATGCAAGGGTTCCAGGTAAGTCATCAACCAAACTAGGTGAGTACTTCTTTCATCTTCTTTCTTTTCTTTTATTTCTGTAAATTAAATCACCAACACCATATCTTCCAAATCACTTCTTTCCCAACTCATTTGTACATAGTCGCTTTCTTTCCCATTTCTTTGTAAATAGTCATTCTCCATTTTTTTCCACTTTCTCATTCTACCATTTTCTCTCTAACCTTAACATAACTCGTTTTTATTTTCATTTCTTTAAACAAAGAAGAACTTTCGTTTTATTTTCATAAAGATTTCAATACAAAAACTTTAAACGCTTCTATCGCAAACCCTTCTTGTGGATCACGACCCGCATAGCCACTTGCTATAGCGGTAAGAATTGAGCACTTGCACATCTTTATTCTTAAATCTGAAATTCTTTATTTTATGTGCAGGTTGTACCTCAATCACTTAGCTCCACACCATATGCATTCTGAGTAACAGGTGCAAAGAGGACGCGATGTGGATACCAAGAGGTGGCCCCCCACGGATACCAAAAGGTGGCCCCACCACGTGTGTGGTGTGGCACTTTGCTCCATGTGGCACTTAGCTCCACACCATATGCATTCCGGGTAACAGGCACAAAGAGGATGCGATGTGGATACCTAGATGCAGCCCTCACAGATACCAAAAGGTGGCCTTCACCACATGTGTGGTGTGGTACTTTATTCTGTATGGCACTTAGCTCCACTCGCCATCCTATGGGTTCAGGTATATGAGATGTGATACCGGTAACAAGGCATGAGTCAAATATCAGTTGTCAGGTGATTAACAGGTCATGTGACATGATACCTGAAAATATATAATTAAATATTTCAAACTCTTCACAACCAGCAAAAGAATATATATAGAGCATGATAGTCAAGCACAATCCAGCGGAGCTAAGCAAGCTGGAGGCATGTCTAGCGAACAGTATTTAATCACTAAAGCGCTTAGCGGGGCCAATGGGGTGACTCAACTTTTAATGCGAGTCTAACATCCCATAGAATTCTACCTAAGCAAATCAAGTGATAAAGTGTTGAGCACTAAGCACGCCCATCAGGCTGAGCTGAGAGACCCAGAAGGTCTAAGCGCACTCCTCTGTCGAGAAAGTGGGTGGGAGTCCAAAGGCTAAAGTACCAGCAGTAGGTGTTAGTACCAAACATGTACACAAACATGATAACAGAACATGGTAGATACCAATGGTTAGTGATCAAACAAGGGAAGCTAGATAAGCTGGAGCGAGGCTAGCGTACAACGCTAGAGGCTATCATACTTGGTGTAGTTATCGCTCATAATGATACCATGATAACGTATATCTATCGCTCACGGTATAACTACACTCAAGCAGAGTTAGCAAGAAAGCGTTATGCGCTAGACTCGCCTATCAGGCGGAGCACGAAAGCCCGAAGGCTAAATGCTACTCGAAGGTTGGGTATAGAAAGCCTGGAGGCTGAACGCAGCCTGAAGGTTGGGTATAGTACCTGCAGGAGTGTTAGTGTCAAACCCACGCATATAATAAGGTAGTAATTGATTGCTAAAATAAAGAACAATCAAGAGTTCGAAAGTTTACAGTGTAGCTTGTGGCTAACGGGTCGTGTCCACGAGGAGGGATGCGATGGAAGCTTTTTGATGCGTCGTTTTAAAAACAAGAAATTTGTGTTCGTTTTTTTTTTTAGGAAAAAGAGAATGGAAGGAAAAGAGATGAAAAAGAGAAATTTCAGCTTTTAGAAAAGGATTTGGAGAAGATGATTTTAAAAAAAAACTTAAGAGTTGTGTTATTGTTTTATAATAAGAAATCAAATCTGGGCTTACTATCTTACTACTCAATTGTTCATCTTCTTTTAAAATATTAAGTCCCTCAAGTTATCATTTGCAAAACTTAAAGTTGATTTTTTTTAGAAAGCTTTAAGTAAAGCACATAAGATGCAGAAGAGTTGAGTCCTTTTTCTTCAAGAAAGAGTTGGAATCAGATATTAAAACATAAAGCGCGAAGAAGCAAGAATGAATTAAAACGGTTCACAAGAAGTTCAAGAAAGAATGGTGAATTCAACTATCCATACCCATCCTCATGTGCCTTCAAGAACACTTTCAAAAAGAAAGGCTTTTAAGGGAGGCATGCATATGAGTCATCGGGACATTTTCTTTTAAAAAACAGAAGAGAAGAAAACAGGAGAGAGTTCGATAGATAGCCCAGAAAACCTTTTAGTTATCCATGGAAAACAACAAAGCAAACATAATAATGCATAACATACCGAAACACGAGTGGAAGGAAAGGTGGCTTGATTCTTGTATTGCTGTCACTTCAATCTTCAAGTACAAGCTCTCAGTCCTCTCTCACACAAATTTTTAAACTGAACTACAAAGTAAACAACAGAATTATAACTTGTGTTCTAGCTAACAAAGAGCCTAGATCCTAATAAAATAAAGGCAAAACTTAATCCTAGTCTTCGCTGCTTTTTTCCTTGCTGAAACCCCTTTTTATAGCCAAAAACCTGAAAGATAGAATCCCGGGAAGGTTGGGGGAGCAAACGCTCCCCCAACAGAAGTGGTTAGGTCACAGAAACGCGGCTTGGGCCGCGTTTTCGCGGCCCAGGTGTGGCCAGGTGGCCACACCAAAAGGTGACAGCTCTCTGGTTTGAAGTGTGGCTCGCATCTCCTGCTGGTTTTCTGGTTTCTGCTCCCAACTGTTGACGAAACAGCCTTGATTCTTTGGCTTCAACCACTCGATTCATGGAGGATTTTTCTCAACATCTTGATTTGCCAAGATTTAGCCTAAATTTCTTCACTTCGAATTTATTCTGATTTAATTCAGAATTTGGGTGGGCTTTTGGGCTTGTTTCTCCTTTCTTCCTTTAAGCACTTGGGCCTACATTTAGCAAAGAAAAAAAACAACTTATTAAAAGAATTATTAGCTAACAAGTGTGGTAAAGTGACTATATAAATGCAATGTATGTGACAAATTACACCCCCACACTTATCTTTTGCTCGCCCTCGAGCAAAACATCAGTCTAACTTGAATCAATTATTAGACCACTTTCGCAGGTCACTCGATTGCACTGAGCATGTGCAATAAGCCATTAAACCTCTAGGTCACCCCTAGAGGACGAGTTTTGTCTCGTGAGGGTTTTCAGCGGATTACACCCACAAAATCCAAAAAAGAAAGAGAAAAAGGTTAGTATTTTCGAAAAGCACATTTTTTTTTTTTAGAAGGAGAAAATATTTGAAGTATATTTGTGAGAGTTTAAGTAATCTATAAGTTATAGGAATGTCAAATTTATCATTCCTAAACTTAGTCTCTATTCAAAAACATGTCATCAATTAAAGTAAGGAGTCAAATTGTACTTCTCATCTAGTGTATTAATTTACTCTGAGTCGTATGCACCATCGTGACAGTGAAGTTTACTAAGGGTTCTTCAACATTAACTCCTATGCCTTATATTTATTTATTTTTGGTGAAATTTATTCCTCCATTTCATTAGGCTTTCTAATCTGCCCATGTAACGAGCATTCAGTCGATGACACCTAAACCGGACAGTTTTAGGGCACCAGGTGAGAAAACACCCCTAAGGACTTAAACACTCGAGCAGATAAGGCCACGAAACCAAGGTTTTATTTATACGATGTATCCCTTTTTGGCGTGAATACTTATGCTTCATGAGGCATAAATACCCAGCTTAATTAGAGGATACACAATTTTTTTCTTCAAACTCATCTACTTATCTTTTGCATAAATACTAAGGCTTGCTTAGGCCAAAGCACCTAGATAATCAATAATTAGACTTATTTTTTTTTTCATTTTTTTTTATAAGGCATAAGAGTCTTTGTTTTTAAACCCTAAGTGTGTAAGTATATTTTGTGTGCATATGTCATCAAGGTAAATATCAAGACTGAATTACTTTCACAAATTTTCTTCCTGACCCTAAAAATCAAACAAGTCATCTTATTTTGACCAAGTGTAAGAAATCCTAATTATGATTCTCCTATTCCTTAAAATTGACTTAAATTCTTACAAAAAATATATCAAAATACTGTCTACCCTTTTCAAAAAAAAATTTTTTTTTTAATTTTTTTTTATATCAGTCATGTTAGAACCCTCCCCCACACTTATCTCATGCATTGTCCCCAATGTATGAAAGAAATGTATAAGTGCATGAAATAAAATGAGAAGGAGGAAAGTTACCGATACACTGGGTCAAAAAGACCCATTACCGTTTCATCTACCGGCACCGATTCCAAGAAAGGTTTAAGGCGTTGACCATTTACCTTAAAGTCATTTCCATTCTTGGGATCACTGATCTCAACTGCACCGTGTGGAAACACAGTTTTTACAATGAATGGCCCAGTCCATCTCGATTTCAATTTTCCTGGAAAAAGGTGAAGCCTAGAATTATAGAGTAAGAATTTTTGTCCAGGGACAAAGGTTTTCTTATGATGTTCTTGTCATGGAAAATCTTGACTCTCTCTTTAGTGATCCTAGCATTTTCATAGGCTTCATTTCTCAACTCATCCAATTCAGAAATTTGTAATTTCCGAAGGTCACCGGCCTTAGTCAAGTCGAAATTCAATTGCTTGATTGCCCATAAGGCTCGGTGCTCTAACTCAACGGGCAAGTGACAAGGTTTGCCATAGACTAACCTATAGGGAGACATTCCTAAAATTGTCTTGAAGGCGGTCCTGTAGGCCCATAGAGCATCTACAAGTTTGATGGACCAATCCTTTCGGTTTTGGTTCACAGTTTTCTCCAATATAAGCTTGACTTGTCTATTGGAAACCTCAACTTGCCCACTGGTTTGAGGATGATAAGGTGTGGACAACTTGTGAGTTATGGCATACTTTTGCATAAGGGCTTCAAAAGATCTATTGCAAAAGTGAGTGCCATTATCACTGATGATAGCACGAGGGGTTCCGAAGCGGGAAAAAATGTTCTCTTTCAAAAACTTTATGACAACTTTGTTATCATTAATTTTACACGGAATGGCTTCTACCCACTTGGACACGTAATCCACAGCAACCAATATGTATTGGTTTCCAAATGAGTTAGGAAATGGACCCATAAAGTCGATGCCCCAAGCATCAAAGAGTTCTATTTCTAGAATTGGGTTGAGGGGCATCATATTTCGGTGTGAAATCCTTCCTACCATTTGGCATCTAGGGCACGTCTTGCAGAATTCATAAGCATCCTTGAACAGAGTGGGCCAATAAAACCCACTTTGTAGCACCTTTTCAGCAGTCTTGCGGGGACCAAAGTGTCCACCGCATGCAAGTTCGTGACAAAAGGACAGAACACTCCTAACCTCCTCATCGGGAATGCATCTCCTAATAATTTGGTTGGAACAGTACTTGAAAAGATACGGTTCCTCCCAGAAGAAATACCGGACTTGGGATAAGAACCGGTAAACATCATTTTTGGACCAATGAGACGGAGTTTGATTTGTGACTAAGTAGTTCACTATATCAGCAAACCAAGGTTCCCTAGAGATAGCTAAGAGATGTTCATCAGGAAAATCCTCATTGATGGGTAATTCGTTGCATGGAGAATTGGGAATTCGTGAGAGGTGGTCAGCAACGACATTTTCTACGCCTTTCTTATCTCGAATTTCGAGATCAAATTCTTGAAGAAGGAGGATCCAACGAATGAGTCAGGCCTTGGCATCCTTCTTCATCATGAGGTACCTAAGCGCAGAATGATCGGTGAAAACGGTGATTTTGGACCCTAGTAGGTAGGGACGAAACTTCTCTAAGGCAAACACTACTACCAAGAATTCCTTCTCGGTTGTAGTGTAGTTCATTTGAGCATCGTTTAGAGTCTTACTAGAGTAGTAGATCACATGCTGCTTGCTATCAATGTGTTGTCCTAGGACAGCGCCTATGGCAAAATCAGAAGCGTCGCACATGATCTCAAACGGCTTAGACCAATCCGGTGCAGATATGATTGGTGCAGAAATAAGCTCACTCTTAAGCTTCTCCCAAGAATTTATGCATTCAGCATCGAAAGTGAAGGACACATCCTTAGCTAACAGATTAGTCAAGGGTCTAGCAATTTTGCTAAAATCCTTGATAAATCGTCAGTAAAACCCAGCGTGTCCTAAGAAGGATCTAATGTCCTTAACGCATTTGGGCATGGGGAGCTTAGCAATAACCTCGATTTTTGCTCTATCCACTTCAATTCCTTTCTTAGAGATTTCATGACCCAAGACAATTCCATGTTTTACCATGAAGTGGCATTTCTCCCAATTCAGTGTCAGGTTTTTCTCAGCACAACGTTGGAGGACGAGTTCAAGATGGTGGAGACATTGAGTGAATAAATCTCCGTAGATGGAGAAATCATCCATGAAGATTTCTAAGAAGCGTTCTACCATATCTGAGAAAAGACTCAACATGCAACGTTGAAACGTTGCTGGGGCATTGCATAAGCCGAAGGGTATTCGACGATAAGCAAATGTCCCAAATGTGAACGTAGTCTTTTCTTGGTCCTCAGGAGCGATAGGGATCTGGTTATAGCCCGAGTAACCGTCCAAGAAACAGTAATACTCGTGACCCGCCAAATGTTCAAGCATTTGATCAATGAAGGAAAGTGGAAAATGGTCCTTACGAGTTGCAGCATTCAGTTTCCTATAGTCGATGCAAACTCGGATCTTCGTGGGAAGTCGAGTTTGAACCAACTCTTTGTTCTCGTTTTCCACTACGGTGAAACCAGATTTCTTTGGGACCGCGTGGACAGGACTGACCCATTGGCTATCCGAAATGAGATAAATTATCCCATTGTCTAAGAGTTTTATGATTTCAGCATGAACAGCCTCTTGCATTATAGGGTTTAACCTACGCTGCGGGTCTCTCTTGGGTGTGGCGTCTTCATTGAGATGGATGCGGTGTTGAACGATGGTTGGACTTAATCCCTTGATATCATTCATAGTCCACCCGATGGCTTCCTTATGTTTTCTTAGAATTTCTTTCAAATCTTTTTCTTCCTCGTCATTTAAATGGGAGGCAATGATGACGGGAAAGGTCTCTTGTTCGCCTAGATAGGCGTACTTGAGATACGTAGGAAGGGCTTTCAATTCTAAGGAAGAGGAAGGCTCACTAGAAGGACTAGTCAAATCTGTTGGCTCCATTGTTGGTGAAATCGGGTTTGAAGCCCAATTCACGACAGAATCTACCACCTGATCAAGAATAAAGTCGTCAGACTCTAACTCGAAGTCAATTTCCATTTCTGATTCCAATTCTTCCCCGTGTTCGCTTGTCAAGTTCTCAATTTGGTTGACTTCAAATGTTTGGTCCTCAATGTCACGGGGTTGTTTTCCTAGATGAAAGACATTGATTTCTCTAGTCATGTCTCCAAAGGTTAACCTCATAGACCCATTCCTGCAATTGATGATGGCATTAGCAGTGGCAAGGAATGGTCGACCTAGGATGACAGGAGTTTGAGCCCTACGATTGGAGTTGGAAACAGGTTGTGTCTCCAAAACTATGAAATCGACAGGGTATATGAACTCTCCTACCCGGATCAGGACATCATTAATTTCCCCTTTTGGAACTTTAACAGAACGGTCAGCCAGTTGGATGGTGCCTCGAGTTGGACTAAGGTCACCCAACCCGAGTTGTTGATAAACAGAGAATGGAAGCAAGTTGATACTTGCCCCCAAGTCAAGAAGTGAATGACTAATCTTGGCTTGTCCTATTGTGCAGGCAATGGTGCCAAAAATTTGATTGCTAAAATAAAGAACAATCAAGAGTTCGAAAGTTTACCGTGTAGCTTGTGGCTAACGGGTCGTGTCCACGAGGAGGGATGCGATGGAAGTTTTTCGATGCGTCGTTTTAAAAACAAGTAATTTGTGTTCATTTTTTTTTAGGAAAAGAGAATGGAAGGAAAAGAGATGAAAAAGAGAAATTTCAGCTTTTAGAAAAGGATTTGGAGAAGATGATTTTAAAAAAAAAACTTAAGAGTTGTGTTGTTGTTTTATAATAAGAAATCAAATCTGGGCTTACTATCTTACTACTCAATTGTTCATCTTCTTTTAAAATATTAAGTCCCTCAAGTTATCATTTGCAAAACTTAAAGTTGATTTTTTTTAGAAAGCTTTAAGTAAAGCACATAAGATGCAGAAGAGTTGAGTCCTTTTTCTTCAAGAAAGAGTTGGAATCGGATATTAAAACATAAAGCGCGAAGAAGCAAGAATGAATTAAAAACGATTCACAAGAAGTTCAAGAAAGAATGGTGAATTCAACTATCCATACCCATCCTCATGTGCCTTCAAGAACACTTTCAAAAAGAAAGGCTTTTAAGGGAGGCATGCATATGAGTCATCGGGACATTTTCTTTTAAAAAATAGAAGAGAAGAAAACAAGAGAGAGTTCGATAGCTAGCCCAGAAAACCTTTTAGTTATCCATTGAAAACAACAAAGCAAACATAATAATGCATAACATACCGAAACACGAGTGGAAGGAAAGGTGGCTTGATTCTTGTATTGCTTTCACTTCAATCTTCAAGTACAAGCTCTCAGTCCTCTCTCTCACAAATTTTTAAACTGAACTACAAAGTAAACAACAGAATTACAACTTGTGTTCTAGCTAACAAAGAGCCTAGATCCTAAGGAAATAAAGGCAAAACTTAATCCTAATCTTCGCTGCTTTTTTTCCTTGCTGAAACCCCTTTTTATAGCCAAAAACCTGAAAGATAGAATCCCGGGAAGGTTGGGGGAGCAAACGCTCCCCCAACAGAAGTGGTTAGGCCGTGAAAACGCGGCTTGGGCCGCGTTTCCGCGGCCCAGGTGTGGCCAGGCGGCCACACCAAAAGGTGACAGCTCCCTGGTTTGAAGTGTGGCTCGCATCTCCTGCTGGTTTTCTGGTTTCTGCTCCCAACTGTTTACGAAACAGCCTTGATTCTTTGGCTTCAACCACTCGATTCATGGAGGATTTTTCTTAACATCTTAATTTGTCAAGATTTAGCCCAAATTTCTTCACTTCGAATTTATTCTGATTTAATTCAGAATTTGGGTGGGCTTTTGGGCTTGTTTCTCCTTTCTTCCTTTAAGCACTTGGGCCTACATTTAGCAAAGAAAAAAAACAACTTATTAAAAGAATTTATTAGCTAACAAGTGTGGTAAGTGACTATATAAATGCAATGTATGTGACAAATCAGTAATAGACAACATCACAGGTATGGTATATGCACAGGAAGTAAACTACCCTAATACAAGTATCCGTCGCAAGTATAATATATATACAGTCCTAAGCACTTGCCACAGACATATACAAGTGTACAATATAAAACTAAATACTATTTACAACACGGGGTAATAAATACATAAATCCCTATAAATATAACTCAACCCGTCGAATCGTAGAGACCCAATAAGAAGGCAAGGACACTCGCTTATAAATCTTTAAAAAATCACCATAAATACAGAATCCCAAGAACACGAGCATGTGCCACCAATATTTATTAATATATATATATTTAGAGAGAGAATAAGAGAGAGAAGGGAGTGGGAAGAGAAAAACCAAGAGAGTGAAAGAAGCAAAGAGAGTGAATTGCTTGCGAAAGAGAGTCAAAGAGGAGAAAGAATCAAGTAAGAGAGAAAGAGATAACATAAGAGAGAGAGGCAATAGGGGGGAGAGAGAGAGAGAGAGAGAGAGAGAGAGCACAAGAGAGGGGTTGATGTCCCCTCTCTGCTACGCATAGAGTTTTAGGAGGCTCCCGGGCTGCGCCTGACCGCTGGCCACCAGCAGAACGCAGCCAGCGCGCTAGCCCAGGGGTGGCCACCGGCCACCCCAAGGAGGGGAGAGGAAGGTTGTAGGGGTAGTGGTGTTGGGTTGTTGATGATGAAGATGGGAATGATGGTGGTGGTGGTGGTGGTCGTTGGAGATGAAAATGGAAGTGATGGTGGATGGTGGTGTTAGTGGGGGTGATGTGGTAGTGAAGAGGTGGTGGAGAGGTGGAGAATGTGGTGGTTATGGTGGCGGATTGGGTGGAGTTAGTGATGGATTGAAGAAGAAGTTGGTGATGTGTGAGGTGATGATGAAGAAAGAAGAGATAGAGTTTTGGGTGGTTTTACTTGGGGAGGAGTAGCCACCAGAGTGAAGGGGCCTACAGCCGGAGGTGAAGGCGTCGACGGTGCAGCCTTGGAGTGGAGAGAAGAGAGGAGATAGGGAAATTGGAGAGTAGGAGAGAGAAATTAGAGTTAGAGAGAGTGAGATTAAGAGAAACAGGAGAGAGATTTGTGTGAGAGAGAGAATTTGGAAGGAGGAGGTGGAGCTCTTTAGCGTCGGCTACGTTGGCCAGTGAAGAAGGAAGAAAAGAAAGAAAGAAAAAAAGAAAAGAGAAAGAAGAAGTAAAATATAAAGGAAAAGGGGAGATATTTTGGGGTGTTGTGTGGGGAGAAAAAGGAAAAGGAAAAAGAAAAAGAAAAGAAAAGAAAAGAAAAGTTATGGTAGAGAAAAAAGGGGAAAAAGGAAAGGAAAGGAAAAGAAAAGAAAATAAAGAAGTAAAATATCCAGGTATAAACCCCGGATCTGGGAAAACACTAGAAAGCCGAAAAAATAGAGTGACTCGAAAAGGTCTCCAAAAATTCTAAAAAATAATAAATATTATTTTAAGATACATGGTGAAATCAGCTTCAAGAAATTCAGTCTGGTTTTTAAAATAAAAATCCTGAAATCAAACATCGATACCAGTCTATGTTCGAGGGTGATAAAGGAGCAGAAGTTTACAGCAAATCGTGCAGGTTCATATTTCAATGTTCAAGCTCTAGGTATGTATGTAGTGTTAATGAGCTCTCTCGAACTATCATTTGTAGTAAAAACTATAACAGGTCGTATTCACAGGGAGGAGGAGCGATAGAAGCTTTGTCTAGTTTTTATTTTTTTTCAAAATATGTCCTTCTTGTTTCAGTTAAAAACAAAATAAAGAAAGAAAAAAGTATGAAATCAGTGATGTGATTGGGTTGTGATTGAGAAAGCGAGTGAAAACAAAAAGAAAAGAAATGTGAATTTGAGAAAGCAATGAATGTAAACCAAAGGAAAGAAAAGAGAAGATTTAACGAAACTAAAAGAAAGTTTTTAGAAGAAGTTTTTAAAAGAAAGCTTGGAGAAAAGAGATGCAAAAAAGAGTTTGAAGAAAATTGAAGAAGTAAAAGGAAAGTTGCTAGAAAAGTTTGAGTTGTAGAAAATGAGAAGATTGCATGGCTAACATTCTACTAATTAACCCCACTAACCGTTAACTTGCTTGAAGATAGTGCCTCACAATGGATCCTTGGCCTTCATGAGTCTTGTACATTAAGAGCTAGTCATGTGGTGTTCTAATGAAAGTTCTTCGCCCTCCACTTTGCGTTACATGACAAAAACTTGAGCATTACCCAATCAAGATCCGTTTTAAGATGAGAATAGGTTGAGAAGCAAGTGCTCTATCACTATTGGCAAAGATGAACAGGCATTCTCCTAATCAAAACAAGTAAGTTAGGCAATCAATAGATCATCGAGAACATAAAGTTAGAGCATGAAACATGAGAATTAGAGTTAGAACTCTTCATCATAAGCCATCCATAGTTCTTACTTGCACAAGGCTCATTGGAATGCTATAAATTCATGTGGGTTATCATTCAAGAGTTAGCGTTAGTGGGTTAGTAGTTAGTTAGTCATACAAGAAGAAGATTAGCTAGACATGAATAAAACATGGAATGTAAAGCTTGTTAGCAAGTGTTAGAGACATGAATCAAATGCACAAGTAGAAGATGCAAGAAAGAGCAATGAGGAAAGAAGTAATCCTTGTATTGATGTGTTACTTGAATCAATTACAGTAGCACTCTCTCTCCCACTCAATTTCTGGTAAATAAAAACTAGACTAAGTTGCAATGATGCAAGAAAAGAATAACAAGAGTAGCTCAAGCAATAAAGGTGCTCTACTCTCTGTTTTCTTTCTCTCCCTCTCTCGGGTAAATTTACAGTGTATTTATAGGCTACAGTGGATTAAGGACCACGAAACGAGGGGACACGTGTCCTTGATCCACGGCTGCTTCTAGAAGATTGCCGCGAAAACGCGACAGAAGCCGCGTTTTCGTGGCTATATGGTGGCCGTTTGCATTGATCCAACTCTTGCTGTCTGTCTTCTAAAGGGGATCTCCAGGGAATATCCAACTCTCCACGCACTTAGGCTAGCATTAGTTCAGATCCATCCTATAATTTTTCAGACTAATCTACCCCTATCTAGAAGGATCCTTTTTACTCTTCAGGAAAACTCTTTAATAATCTGAAAAATAGCTGTAAATTCTGGAATATATTACAATCTTGCCCTTGACCTTTGAATTATCTGCAAATTACCCAAAAAGAGATTTATTAGTAACATATTTAACATCATAGTAGGTAATGTGATGATTATGATGCAAAATTAACCACTAATCACACCCCCACACTTAGCTCTTTGCGTGTTCCTGAGCAAAACAGTAAAAAGAAAAACTAAACTAAGAAAGTTATTACACTACTTTCGCATGTGACATGATTGCATTGAGCAAGTGCTACAAATTGTTAAACCTCTTGGTTATCTTAGAGGATGAGTTTTGTCTCCTGAGGATTTTCAGCAGATTACACCTACAAAATCCATAAAAAGGAAAACAAATGTTAGTGGTTTTTCAAAGAAAGAAAAAAAAGAAAGTTTATGATCGATTTTTGTAAAAATTTAAGTGATCTTATGGTTTTATGTTGACCTAAACTATTCCTTCCTAATTATAAGTCTTCACTAGAAGCTTTATCTTCAATTAAGGTTAAGTTTCAAAAGTAGAGAGATCGTTGATTTTGCATCAAGCCTAGAATATATACACTTATATTATGAGGAATTACACTTAGACTATGATACCTTTACTTATATTTTCATACACACACACACACACATTATTACTATTATTATTTTTATTATTATGGACATATATGTACACTTATTACTTTTTTTAGCTTCTTTGGCTTTCTAATTTACCCATGAAGCGAGTCTTGTACCAATGACTCATAAACTAGATGATCTTAGGCCATCAGATAAGAATACATCCCTAGGGTTCAAAAACTCGAATAAACAATGCCACGAATGCTAAGGACTTAACCACCTTTAGGCGTGATTGATCATGCTTCTTAAGGTACAACTAACCAGGTTAATTGGTGATCAAGTGTTTATTTATTTATATTTACAATTATTATTTATTTATTTATTTTTATTTTTTATTGTACATATATATATTATAAATAAAGGTATTTAGGTTTTTGTTTTAATCCCTTAACATGTAAATGTATATGATACTTAGGAAAAATTCATAATCGAATTATCTTTCTACTCTTTCTTTCTTAGCCTAAAAATTCAACAATTCTTCTTTTTTTAACTTATATTAAGAAATCTTAATTTAGAGTTTTCCTAATTCCTAAGATCAAGTTAATTTTCTTAAAAATGTATCAAAAAAAATTTTTTATAAAGGAAAAGAAAATTCCTAAAAGAAAAGAAAAAAATCTAAAAGAATGAAAATGAAAAGTTTTTTTTATAAAGGAAAAATCTTAAAAATCCTAGAAAATCTCTTAAAAAAAGAATCTAAAAAAACTAAAAAAAGTCTAAAGACTAAAGAAAATTTATGTTAGTAAACCACCCACACCTATCATATGCATTGTCCACAATGTATGAAAAATGAATATATGAATGTATAAGGTAGGTAATGGTACGAAATCACCTCGGGTGCCTACTTAGGCCAGCTGATGTGCTTGGGCCCATAGACTGAGAACGTTGCAATCCCTCCTCAATATGTTCTAGCCTTTCATTCTGTTCATTCAATCTTTTTCTTAATTTGGATTGCCCCTTAAAGATTTTCTTCATGCCATTTCAAATGGAGGACATGAAAGTCTTAGTGTCACTCAGGGGTGGTTGTTGCCAAAAGGCACTCTCAGCTTCCTCCTCACTCCGTTCCTCTGAGGATAACTCAACAGAAACGTCCTCTATCATAGCGGTAGGTGTCCACGCTGCATGAAAGCAACTATTATAGGCACTTGTGAGATACTCGGTGGATATATGGGCCGGTCATAAGCTGAAAAGAATTCATCTGGCAGAAAATGTCCACGCTGCAAGTAACAAGGACCGGATGCGAATATTTCACATCCCTAGTGCGCTGGAAGTTGGCAAGCATGTGTTGCCATATAATAGTGTTTAAACACACCAAGTGCTATTTGGTCATCAGGATGTGTATATTCTGCAGCGCCGACCTGTTGAAGATTATGGTATGATCTAGACCTAATATATTGCGTTGGACCCATAGTCCAACGTAACGTACATTGCCGAACATGGTGCTTGCTTTGAGCCCATGATTTTTTCCCTCACATCTCACTCCCATAACAATGATATACTCAATGAGAGGTAATGGGGCATCATGTCATGGACGGCAGGGGACGTGTGTGACCATCTCAAGTGTGTTAACATTAATAACAATATCCCAGACTCAAAGTGTACAATGAAAGTTTGATGGTCGTGATCGAAGGTGTTTGTGTCAATTTGTGTGTAGAATTGGGTAACCAATTTGAGACAATAGTAAGCATCCCCATCTTCATTGTCATACACAAGCCTAAACCAAATTTTCTTTCTAATATGATCTAAAAAGATTGTGCCATAACCATGAATATCCGTAAAAATTCTAGAAAGTTCTTTTCAGCGAATATGGTAGGAGCCATGGAGAAAAATTCATAAAAGTTAGGAAAGAAGATGTGCAAACCTCACCCAGAAACTGTGGGGGAAAAATCCAAGGATGGATTGCCTGAGCAGTCACAATGGTTGTAGAGAGAAATTGTGGGTAGATCTAGGATCTACACTTCACAGCGACAGGTACAGACTCCGGCGGCGCATCTAGATCAACTAGGAGGCCATGAAAATGAGGCAAAAGTGGTGCTTCTGGGGCAGATTGGTGGGCAAAGGGCTCTGGTTTTGGTGGGTTGCGGCGTTCCTCCCTCTTCTCTCTAGATCTAGGTTAAATTTCTGGTGTTGATACCCGTGAGAGAGATAGGAGGGATATATATATGCTGAGAAAGGATGACTTTCAATTTTTACCCTTTGAGGATTTAGGAAATCTGAATTGAGGATTTTGGTGTTTTAAATCTGTATAAAATCTAAAATCTTTTTGTTTGTTTTTTTATATATATATTTTATTTATTATTATTTTTTTATTTTTTTTGAAGAAAAGAAAAATGGTTATTTACAAAAAAAGGGTCCCCTAAAAGATTTTTACAATGATAAATAGGGGAATTTAGAGACGGGCCTGATCACTCATATACTAGGCCACAGAGACCCAGTTCAAAATTCTGTGTGGCTCAGGCTCGATGGTGAAGAACGATTTTAATTTCTGACCATTGACTTTAAATTCATTACCATTTTTAGGATCAAAAATTTCAATTGCTCCATGTTGAAAAACGGTTTGAACAAGAAATAGTTCTGACCAACGTGTCTTTAGTTTTTCGTAAAAAAGAAGAAGCCTAGAGTTGAATAGTAGAAATTTTTGTCCAGGGACAAAATTCTTCCTATATATAGACTGATCATGGAAGAGTTTGGTTCTACTTTTAGAAATTCGAGTGCTATCATAGGCTTCATTTCATATTTCTTCAAGCTCGGAAGTCTGTAACTTCTTTAAGTCACCGGCCTTCTTAAAGTCAAAATTAAGTTGTATGATAGCCCACAAAGCACGGTGCTCAAGCTCCATAGGCAAATGGCAAGGTTTTTCAAATACCACTCGATATGGAGACATCTCTATAACAGTTTTGTAGGCAGTTCGATAAGCCCATAGTGCATCAATAAGCCTAACTGACCAGTCCTTCCTATTCTGTCCAACAATTTTCTCCAGAATGAGTTTAATTTGTCTATTTGTCACCTCCATCTGTCCGTTCGTCTGAGGATGGTAGGTCATGGATAATTTATGAGAAATAGAGTACTTCCATATTAGGGCTTCAAAAGTCCGATTGCATAAATGACTCCCGTTGTTACTTGTTATCGCACGGGGGGCTCTGAAGCGTGAAATAATATTTTCTCTCAAAAACTTGATGACAACTCGGTTGTTATTCATCCTCATTAGTGTAAATCACCTAGAGGGGGGGTGAATAGGTGATGGCTAATCTAATGGTCACTAAATGCGAAATAAAAAAACTTATTACACTAAACACCACGTATAACACAAGAGTGTAGCCGAATTCCTCGTGAAGGGCTCTGGACTAACTCCTCAAGATTCCTCTAAATAAGAGTTGAGGTGCCGCGTTGGCTCTCTTGGTTGATTACAAGTGTTAGCAAACAATCCCCAAGCATATATCAATAAGCACATAATGTATATCAAGCATATAATGATAAAGACAATAATAGCATGCAAGATATAAACAAGAGTAAGAGAAAGAGAGTGAGCAATCGCAAACACGGGAGATTTGTTTCGAGGTTCGAGCACACTTGCTCTATGTCCCCACCTTCACACTTGAAGGATTTTCACTAAAATCGATCCCACCGGATCACTCGGTGCCGCAACACCTACAAGGAGTTCCCACTAGAACTCTTAGACTCTCTAGTCTCGTACACACAGCAAGCCCACAAGCTCGCCGAGGCCGCACCTCAAACACGGAGTTCACACACGAACTCGAAACACCGCGAACGCGCAAGTCCGCCTCCTCAAAGTACAAAGTAGAACTTTGGTGATCACAACACTTTGATCACCTAAAATCCTCTCACAACAAATCCCTATAGGTAGATATAGTAATGAATGGCTCAAGTGTTTGTGTGAGAAAACTAGGATTGAAATGGTGGAGAAAAACTCAAGAAAATCACTTTTAAAATACTCTTGATAAACACCCCTTTTGATTGGAAATATTTGCACTCAAATAAGTGGAGAAAACTTCTTAATGGAGTTGGAAAAACTAGCTCAAAACCCACTTAAAATCTTGTAGAAAATAGCTCCCAAATGCCCAAATTTATAGAGCTAGAAAAACTAGCCGTTGGAGCCAGGTTGGCCTGTCGGTCGACCGCCCCGTCGACCGGCCAATGGTCAGAAATCTGACCGTTGTGCCAGCGGTCGACCGGCCGGTCGACCGTGACCTGGATACAGAGAGCAGGCTCTCTATCCGGTCGACCAGAGCTTTCCAGAGAGCAGAAGCTCTCTGGCGGTCGAACGGCCCTCTAGCCAGAACTATCGTGCACGTCTGTGCACATCGGTCGACCGTTCCGGTCGACCGGCTGAAGCCAGACAGGTCAGTTTTAGGGATTAAAATGTTGGTCATTTTGGCTCAAATAAAATCCCATAAAATCATGAAAAATCTACAAAAATAGTTTTAACATTATACTTTGATAATCAAACATGCTTGCACAAAATCAAGACATGTTACAAACAATTTGAATTATTTTTGTGACTTGAAAATTTTGGCTAAAAACGAAAACTGTATTTTACCAAAAACTTGGTTTTTCCAAAACTTCTCCAAATACAAAAACAAGATATTTAAACAACTTTTAAAGTATAGAGTGTATGGATATGATCCACTACACATACATGGTGAAATATCTATGTTTTTGACATTAAGCTCTAAAACGATTTTGGTTAACAACACATGTATACTTTGAATACCAAAAATCAAACCGGTATTTTTCAAAAAGAAAACTCTTTTGTATTTTTCCAAAATAAAAATTCTTTTATGAAAACTCATCTAAATCAAGAGTGTGTGTGTGTATGGTATACTTGAGCAATCCACCAACTATTCTATCCTTTACATTTTATTTTAAAAACAAAATCTTATAAGAACAAACCTAGACACAAGTCTTGATCTTGAAGATCTTCACTTGAAGTCTTCACATCTTCTTGACTTAGTCCAAACATGATCCATAGAGCTAGACTCCTCTTGAGTACTTGATATGGTCTTGATGTACAAGCTCTTGAATCAAACCGTGCTAGCTCCAAAACTTGACTTTAAATGCTTTGTTGAAGCTACACACCTACTAAGATCTTGATCACAAATCTGAAACTAAATAAATACAAGATCATTAGTACTATAACTACATGAGTTGATCATCATCAAAACTAGAGTGATAGGCCTTTGGGCCAACAATCTCCCCCTTTTTGATGATGACAAAACTCATGAAGTTATATGTGCATGGATTAAAGTAAAGCTTCAAAGAAGCTCCCCCTTAACTCATGCATCTCAATAAACAATAAATATGGCAATGAAGCACATAAATATGTATGCAAATATACGGAGATAAAACATGCATAAACAAGCATTAAACACATCAAATTCTTTTTCTCCTATTTGCAATACAAAACATATATGCATAAACATAAATCCTTCTTCCCCTTTATGAATAAAGTAAGGAAAACATGCGTATATACTAAAATACTTCTCAAATACTTGTCCCCTTTTTGTCAATCATCAACAAAGGGGTAAAGTAAAAACAAAATGTTCTCCCCCTTTTTGTCAAAAGAAAAAAAAAATCAAAAAGGGTGACATTAAACAAATCAATAAAGGATATATGCGATATACATTAATGAAGAGGAAGACGCTAAGTTAACTTCCTTACACATATACATTACATGAAGAGGGATGACAAGCCATAATTCACATAACGCATAATATGTAATGCATAAGAGGAGATGTGAAGCTCCCCCTACACACGTGTACCGCATAAAGAAGAGTTGTCAAGCTCCTCAATATAAGATACACTCAAAATGAATCTATATGTAAAAGAGATGTTAAGTTCTCCTTGCATATAGGCAATACAAATCAAAACATTTTTAATTTTCAAAATTTCATATTAAAATAAAATTTTGAATTTTTTTCAATAAAACAAATTTTGAGATATCTAGTAATCAAATTTTAAGATATCATATAAATTTTTTTTTTAAAGGTATCACTTGTAAATCAATCAAATATTAAGATACCAATAGTAAATAAACATTACAAATTTTGAATTTTTAATCAAAATAGAATCATATTGATACCAATTGAAAGTTATTGTAAATTATTGTAAATTATTTTGATACCAATTGCAATCAATAGATACCAATTGAAGATTATTGCACATTTTTGATATCAATAAAAATATCAATTTTAAAATAATGCATAAGCTTATTAAAATATCAATTGAGAAACCAATTGAAAAATAAAGACTTGAATTAAGCTTAACATAAACAAATTTTGTGCTTTAAATATGTAAATCAATTTTAATCAAGCACAAATAAAACATATATATGTATGAGAATGAAAATACCAATAGAAATTGATATTATTTGAAATGAAGCATACATATATAGGAAACATAGTATGAGTATATACAAAATGAATATCAATTGAGATACCAATTGAAAATAACAATGTAAATTAAGTATATAACTCATAAACTAACAATTGAAGAACAATAACTAGTTAAATTGATTTTTGAAAAACTAGTTAAAGATCCTTCAAAAACATGAAACCAAATTTTATGTATCATGAAACATACTAAATACACAAAATTCGACACTCAAGGTCCATAAAGCTCAAAGAGAATCATGAAACAAAGTCATGAATAAACAAATAAAGTGTGAGTGCATAAGAATCATGTGTTTAGCATTTTCCATGAAGATAATCAATGAAGCTCAAAAACAAACATGAATAACATTTTTATCAAAACAAATCATGAAAATTTATTTTTCATATAAAGATGAAAATCATAAAAATTCATTTTTCATCTTAAAAACAAACTTCTAGGTATATGTATGTTTTTATTCAATCCTAACAATATGCATACATATCCCAAACATGAAAAGAGTTCATAATGTAAATTGCATGAAGGCAAATGACTCATGGGGTACACATGTATATTTATTAGATTTGAATACAAGATACATATACATGAAGTAAAATATGAAAATACGCAAAACATGTATAAATGAGAGAACCATCAAAACTAGGCTATACATGTGCATATAGTGAGTACAAATGAACAATGAAGTGCAAACATATATGAATCAAATGTTGCTCACTATTTGTACAAGTATACATCCAAGTTTTGATAAACACTACATTTAAATTAGTATCTACCACATGAAGCACAAAAAAATGAACATGCTAAAAATATCATCTATGAACAAGCATGTAAATAATCTAAGAGTTTAGAGATAGTTACCAACACATGAACTATACTCTAAATCTCCAAAACACGGTGGTTGTCCCACCAAACCTCCTTGATAGCGGTGCATCAATTATGTGTCCATCAAGTCCATGCATCCACTACGAAGGCACCATCCCTCTCATGTTTGTGAGAGCCCTCACCTATATCAAAAACACAAGTTGGGGATTTTGGTACCCATTTTCTTTTGGGTCCTTGGTGGTTAGCTTTGTAAGGAACCCAAATATTTTTATTAGCAAAATTAATATGATGTATCCTATCAAAACAAAACTTTGCTAAATGGCCTTTACGGCCACAATATGTACATTTGTACACTCTAGCATGCATATGTGTATGTGTGTGATCATGACGTGCAAATAGTGAATATGGATGAGGATGATGTGCATGAATATGTGGAGTTTGTTTCTTTGAAAACAAGGACTCCAATCTAGTATGATTAAAAGCACATTTGCTCAATGTTGAGCTCAAACAATTTATTTTATTTTTTAAATTTTTAATCTCATTTTGATTAATGGTGGCATGTAAAGCATGATGTGAATGAGAATCATTTTTCTTATTCTTTTTAGAAACCTTTTCTTTTTCTTTTTCAACAATTTTTCTTTTTAAAGAAGTGTTTTCATTTAAAGTAACTTCTTTTTGTTTTTCCACCAAAATAACTTTATTTTTCAAAATAGTGTTTCCTTCACAAAGCTCATTTAATTTAGAAATCAAGGAAACAGCCTCATTTTTCAAAGACTCATTTTCTTTTGAAATAATTTCAAAATTTTCTTGTAAAGAATCTTTTTCATTTAACATGCAATCAAAATTCTTTTTCATTTTCTTATTATCCTTCTTAAGCAATTCATATTTTTCTAAGAGTTGTTGACAAAAAGATGCTAGTTCATTATATGGCATTTCAACATCCTCTTCTACCTCGGATTCGGTAGTTACCTCAAGGGGTTGTCCCCTTGGACCATGTAGCACACGTTAGAAGTGTCACTTCCAATATCAGAATCGCTTCCCGCATAGTATTGTTCTTTTTTGTCAAGGGAGATCAACGAGTTCCAAGCTACAAAAGCCGAATCAAGATTAGCAACCTTAGATAAATAAACATCATTTAGGGTAGATCTTAAAGCATTTAGGGCTTTTGCATTAGCCTCAATATACTTGCTATTATTAACATATGAATCATTAATGGTAGCAAGATAAACATGAATACCTAGGCCTTTGAGGTACAAAGACATCTTAACCTTCCAAGTTTGGATGTTAAGGATGTCAAGGTGGGAGGTGACATAGTGTGTGTATAAATATTGTGATTAGCCTAAAATGAGGATCTTTAACTCTAGGCTGTAAGACCCAAATCAAGAGCACTTGGCTCTGATACCAATTGTAAATCACCTAGAGGGGGTGAATAGGTGATGGCTAATCTAATGATCACTAAATGCGGAATAAAAAACTTATTACACTAAACACCACGTATAACACAAGAGTGTAGCCGAATTCCTCATGAAGGGCTCTAGACTAACTCCTCAAGATTCCTCTAAATAAGAGTTGAGGTGCCGCGTTGACTCTCTTGGTTGAATACAAGTGTTAGTAAACAATCCCCAAGCATATATCAATAAGCACACAATGTATATCAAGCATATAATGATAAAGACAATAATAGCATGCAAGATATAAACAAGAGTAAGAGATAGAGAGTGAGCAATCGCAAACACGGGAGATTTGTTTCGAGGTTCGAGCACACCTGCTCTACGTCCCCGCCTTCACACTTGAAGGATTTCCACTAAAATCGATCCCACCGGATCACTCGGTGCCGCAACACCTACAAGAAGTTCCCACTAAAACTCTTGGACTCTCTAGTCCTGTACACACCGCAAGCCCACAAGCTCGCCGAGGTCGCACCTCAAACACGGAGTTCACACACGAACTCGAAACACCGCGAACCTGCAAGTCCGCCTCCTCAAAGTACAAAGTAGAACTTTGGTGATCACAACACTTTGATCACCTAAAATCCTCTCACAACAAATCCATATAGGTAAATATAGCAATGGATGGCTCAAGTGTTTGTGTGAGAAAATTAGGATTGAAATGGTGGAGGAAAACTCAAGAAAATCACTTTTAAAACACTCTTGATAAACTCCCCTTTTGATTGGAAACATTTGCACTCAAATAAGTGGAGAAAACTTCTTAATGGAGTTGGAAAAACTAGCTCAAAACCCACTTGAAAATCTTGTAGAAAATAGCCCCCAAATGCCCCAATTTATAGAGCTAGAAAAACTAGCCGTTGGAGCCAGGTTGGCCTGTCGGTCGACCGCCCGGTCGACCGGCCAACGGTCAGAAATCTGACCGTTGTGCTAGCGGTCGACCGGCCGGTCGACCGTGGCCTGGATACAGAGAGCAGGCTCTCTGTCCGGTCGACCGGGGCTTTCCAGAGAGCAGAAGCTCTCTGGCGGTCGGCCGGGTCGATCGACCGGCCCTCCAGCCAGAACTGTCGTGCACGTCTGTGCACGTCGGTCGACCGTCCCGGTCGACCGGCTGAAGCCAGATAGGTCAGTTTTAGGGATTAAAATGTTGGTCATTTTGGCTCAAATAAAATCGCATAAAATCATGAAAAATCTACAAAAATAGTTTTAACATTATACTTTGATAATCAAACATACTTGCAGAAAATCAAGACATGTTACAAACAATTTGAACTATTTTTGTGACTTAGAAATTTTGGCTAAAAACGAAAACTGTATTTTTCCAAAAACTTGGTTTTTCCAAAACTTCTCCAAATACAAAAACAAGATATTTAAATAACTTTTAAAGCATATAGTGTATGGATATGATCCATTACACATACATGGTGAAATATCTATATTTTTGACATTAAGCTCTAAAACGGTTTTGGTTAACAACACATGTATACTTTGAATACCAAAAACCAAACCGGTATTTTTCAAAAAGAAAACTCTTTTGTATTTTGTCCAAAATAAAAATTCTTTTATGAAAACTCATCTAAATCAAGAGTGTGTGTGTATATGGTATACTTGAGCAATCCACCAACTATTCTATCCTTTACATTTTATTCTAAAAATAAAATCTTATAAGAACAAACCTAGACACAAGTCTTGATCTTGAAGATCTTTACTTGAAGTCTTCACATCTTCTTGACTTGGTCCAAACATGATCCATAGAGCTAGACTCCTCTTGAGTACTTGATGTGGTCTTGATGCACAAGCTTCTTATTCAATCCGTGCTAGCTCTAAAACTCGACTTTAAATGCTTTGTTGAAGCTACACACCTACTAAGATCTTGATCACAAGTCTGAAACTAAATAAACACAAGATCATTAGTACTATAACTACATGAGTTGATCATCATCAAAACTAGAGTGATAGGCCTTTGGGCCAACAATTGGCACAGCTTCTACCCACTTTCAAACATAACAACGGCTACCAAAATGAATTGGTTGCTGAAGGAAATTGGAAAGGGTCCCATAAAATCGATGTCAAAAATTTCTACTTCTAAGATTGGGGTAACGAGCATCATATCCTTATGTGTCATTCAGCCTGTCATTTGACATCTTGCACAGAGTTTGTGAAAATTGTAGGAGTCTTTAAAGAGAGTGGGCCAGTAGAACCCACTCTGTAGAACTTTCTTAGCAGTCTTACGTGGATCAAAGTGTCCACCATATGCAAACTCGTGACAAAATGTCAACACACTATGGTGTTCATCCTCAGCAAGACACCTTCTAATGATCTGGTCAGGGCAATATTTGAATAGATACGGTTCATCCCAAAAGAAAAATCGTATCTGCATGAAAATGCGATGTTTGTCCTATTTTGACCAACTAGAAGGTGTTCGCCCGGTTGCAAGATAATTTGTGATGTCAGCATACCAGGGCTCTTTACACCTCACAAAGATGTGTTCATCCGGGAAATTTTCATTAATCAGGATGGTTTCCACTGGTGCGTTTGGGATTCTAGACAAGTGATTTGCCACCACATTTTCAACGCCTTTTTTGTCTTTGATTTCTAAATCGAACTCTTGCAAAAGAAGGAACCAATGAATGAGTCTAGCTTTAGCATCCTTCTTATGCATCAAATATCTGAGGGTGGAATGGTTAGTGAAAATCATTTTTTTAGACCCAAGTAGGTATTGACAAAATTTTTCCAACACAAAGACGACGGCTAAAATTTTTTTCAGTTGTTGTATAATTGAGTTGAGCCTCATTAAGCGTCCTACTTGCATAGTAAATCACGTGTTGCTTATTATCAATGCGCTGTCCTAGGATAGGACAGCGCCAATAGCATAATCAGAAGCATCACACATAACTTCAAAAGGTCTAGTCTAATCGGGTGCAGAAATTATCGGTGCAGAGACACGTTTTTGTTTCAGCTCCTCCCAAGCTTTTAGACATTCATCATCAAAATGGAAGGGCACATATTTTCCTAAAAGATTAGTTAAAGGTCTAGCAATTTTGCTAAACTCTTTAATAAATCTTCTATAAAAATTAGTGTGCCCTAGAAAAGATATGATGTCTTTTAAGCATTTAGGTTCAGGGAGTTTTGCTATCACTTCCACTTTAGACTTGTCAACCTCAATTCCTCTAATTGAAATCTCATGCCATAGGACAATTCGTGTTTGACCATGAAATGATACTTTTTCCAGTTAAGTGTCAAGTTTTTTTTTCCATGCATGTTTGTAAGACCATCTTGAGATGATGCAGGCATTGTTTAAAGGAATCTCCATATATTGAGAAATCATTCATAAAAATCTCCAAAAATCATTCTACCATGTCTGAGAAAAGATTAAGCATGCAACGTTGGAACGTTACAGGAGCATTGCATAACCCAGATGGCATTCATCGGTATGCAAATGTTCTAAATAGACCGGTGAAAGTTGTCTTTTCTTGGTCCTTGGGAGCAATTGGAATTTGATTGTATCCTGAATATCCATCCATGAAAAAATAATATTCATGTCCTGCCAATCTCTTAAGCATCTGACCTATGGAAGGAGAGGGAAGTGATCCTTACACATGCCATTGTTCAGCTTACGATAATCAATACAAACTCGTATCTTTGTTGGAAGACGAGTCTGTATCAATTCTTTTTTGTCTTTCTCTACCACTGTAAGACCAGCTTTTTTGGCACAGCGTGAACTAGACTCACCCACTAGCTATCAGATATAAATTATCTTATTGTGTAGCAATTTTAAGATTTTAGCACGAACAGCCTCTTACATAATGGGGTTTAGTCGACGTTGTGGATCACGTTTGGCTTGGCCTCTTCTATCAGATAAATCCTATGTTGCACAATAGATGGGCTGATCCCCTTGATATCAGCCATGGTCTAGCCAATGGCCTCTCTATTTTTCCTTAATACAGCAAGAACCTCTTATTGTTGTTCTGTCAAATGGGAAGATATGATCACAGGGAAAGCTTCCTTTTCACCTAAGTACTAGTACTTGAGATGACTAGGAAGAGCTTTTAGTTAGGAAGAAGGGGTATGATCCATCAAAGGTTGTTCTTCTTACAAGGGAATGATTGGGGTTGCGTTTGTTGCCTACTCTACTATTGATTCTACAATCTGGTCAAGGTTGAAGTCATCTGACTCCAAATCAAATTCATGGTCAGACTCATACTCTAACTCCTCCTCATGTTCACTTGTGAGTCCTTCAATCAAGTTCATCTCAAATGATTGGTCATCCAAGTCCCGAGGTTGTTTTCCCAGGTAGAAAACATTCACCACCTTTATCATGTCACCGAAAGTTAAGCACATAGACCCGTTCCTTAGTTTATTATTGCATTTGCAGTTCCTACGAAAGGTCATCCTAGAATAACTGGAGTCTGAGCTTTCAGGTTTTGCACGAGTTATGTCTCCAGAACGATGAAATCTACAGGGTAGATGATCTCCCCGACTCTATAAGGACATCTGTAATTTCAGACTTTCACAAAATGATCAGCTAATTGTATAGTAACCCGGGTTGGACGGAGGTTCAGCCCGAGTTGCTGATACACGGAAAAGGGGAGCAAGTTGATACTTGATCCCAGATCAAGTAGTGCCCGGTTTATGGTCGTGTGTCCTATGATACATGAAATAGTTGGACATCCGGGATCTTTGTATTTTATAGGAATGGGCTCGGATAATAACTCATTGATGTTGGATGCGAGGAAGTCCTTTTTGGGAACATTTGTTTTCCTTTTCTTCATGCTCATGTCTTTTAAAAACTTCACATATATTGGGACTTGCTGAATGGCATCAAGAAGTGGCACGTTTATTTGGACTTGATTAAAAAAATTTCTAATCTTTTCCATTTGAGCATTAGTCTTGTTGTTTGCTAGCCTATTAGGGAATGGCACAATAGGCTTGTGAGTTTGCTTAGCTATTTTATCCTTTTCATTAGACTTGAAAGTGGATGGTTGTGAACTTGATGATGAAGATGGATTATTTGAAACTTGTGGTGTAATCGTAGGAGGATTAGATATTAGATTTTTAGAAACTGGGGGATTAGAAACCTTGTTATTAGCTTGTTTTTCTGATCTTACGATATGAACAATGTTACATTATTTTGGAATTACATCCTCAGCTTCATTAACAGGGAAGGGCTTCTTAGGATTAGGCAATGGCTGACTAGGTAATGTTCCTTTTTGTCTTTCATTAAGTGAGTTAGCCAATTAAGCTATTTGAACCTCTAACTTATTAATAGCTTGATTATAATTGTTCATCATTGAGGCTTAAGTTTTGGACAAGCTTTCTATCATTCTATCCAAATCTGTCATTTTCTATCTGGATGATTTTGTTGCTAATATTGGTAAGCGGGCTGAAAATGGGTTGGTAAGTCGGCTAAAAATTGGGTTGATTTTGATGGAAATTGGGTTGATGATTTTGAGCAGCATATTATTGTGGAAACTATTAAATTAGCTGCTTAGGACCAAACTGACTCCAAGAAAAATTAGGATGATTCCTCCATCTCGGATTGTATGTCTGGAGTAAGAATTATAATTGGTAGTGTAGGATGCATTCATACTGTCAGAGAACATCTGTTGAGCCCAGTATAGTGAATACTCCTCAAATAAGTAGGTCAAGGCATGGCAATAGGTGCAACTGGACTTGGAATTTGGGTTGGGTTGACCTGGTTTACTGAGTTTGGCTCCCTAACCTCAAGTAGTTCTAATCTCTTTATCAGTTGTGTGATTTTAGCCTCGGCAGTTATAGAGGACTCAATGGAGTGCATGTCGGTTTTAGAGGTTGTGGGGTTAGTCTTTTTAGGGTAAGACTCTGATTAGTCTCTAATTTTGCATAATTTTTATCACATCTGCATATTTATTTGGTATAAAATTCTGGTAATAAAGCTTTGCTCACTTGATCCTAGGTCCATGATGTGCAAATGAAGAAGACTCCTCTAAATCACCATTTAATGGTGATTAAAGGTCTACCAAGTAGCCATTTACCTTAGGGAGGAGATTTTGTTAGCCCAGGGCATCAAATCAATGAACCAGAAGATCCTACTGACAGGGGACAGAAGGGACGATACGCAGTAGGAAGCCAGGCGCGTGTCGCCATAGCAGGGCCACGAAAACGCGGCCTGGGCCTTGTTTCCGCAGCTGTACGGGCGCGGTTGCGCCCGTGCTTTGGGCCAGGGGTTGTCCCCCTGGCTCCCTTCCCCTGGTGCCTATAAAAACTCCCCTGGGGTTATGAAGATGGAGATATCTACAGTTTAGGAATTGTTATTATCTTGTTCTAGGAATTGTAGTTGTTGTTGTTTCCTTCTTCTTATAGTTTTAGTTTAGCCATTAGAGTGAAAGATAGAGAGAGAGTGTGTGTGTGTGTAAAAGTTGTATTTGAAGGTGGCAATCTAATACAAGTAATACTTCTCCTTCTTCTTTCCAATTACTTTGTATTTTCAATTGGTTTTTACTTTCGTGTTTTAGTATAATACTTCATCTCTTTACCTCTTCTCTTTTATTGTTTCTTTTCTTAATCATGTCTAACTAAATCTTTCATTGCATGGCTAACTAACTACTAACTCACTAATCTCTAGCAACTTGATTGATAATCCAAATGAGTCAATAGTATCAAACAAGCCTTGTGCAAAGGAGAGCTATGACATCTTAAGATGAGGGTTCTAACTCTAACTTACTACAAGTATTAGATCTCTTATATTTCATGCTTAACGGGCTTTTGATGATCTTTAGATTGTAAACTTTGCTTGTCTTTGTAAGTAGATATATTCTTATTAACTTTGTTGATACCATTAGTGCACTTGTGTCTTCCCTTATTCTCGCCTTCAATTAGATCTTGATAAGGAATGTTCAAGCTTTTGCCGTGTTAAGCTAAGTTAAAGGAAGAAGTTTCACTCGATTTTCACGTGAATAGTTCCTATGCATAAGGGTTATGCTTTCCCATGATCCATCTTGAGGTTACATCTTCAAGAAGTTAGAGATTAGTGGGAGCATTAGAAGGTTAGCCATGCGTTTTTACCATTGAGAAAATCCATTTTTACAAACCACCAAACCATTCTAAACAATTCTTGAAACCAACTTGCTTTCATTTTTAAATTTTTTATTTAAAATAAAGAACCTTCTCTTTTCTTGAACAGAGAAGCCACATCAAGCTTTCGTCGCTCTCCCTTCTTGTGGATATGCCCGTATAACCACTTTGCTACTACAGAAGAATCGGAAAAGCAATAACATCGACCCACATTCCTTTACTTATTTTAGTATTTGCTTTTTACTGATCAGACTCCCACTGAATGATTTTCTCGGCTAAGGCTTCATATAAATCCAACCCTGATCCTCATCTTTCTTTAAAATTTCTCCTTGACACATAGTCTCAAGTAGCATCTTGGTCTGGTAATCTAACTTATCAAAGAGGATCTGGCACTGCCGCCACTTCTCTGTTCCGTGGTGAAAATATTGGGCTAATAGATCCTTAAACCTTTTGAAATACTTTCAGAACGGTTCATTAGTTTCCTTTCTATACTGCATAATATTTTTCCTAATGAGGGCAGTCTTATGAATAGGGTAGAATTTCTTAAAGAACACCTTAACAGAGTCATCCCAAGATGAAATATGACTAACATGCAGGTTATATAGCCACTTCTTGGCTATGTCCTTAAGTGCAAAGGGTATAAACCTCAGTCTAACAGCATCTTCCCTCAGTTGGGGGATTCTCATCATCAAGCATACTTCTTTAAACTCCCGAATGAAAAAGTGTGCATCCTCAGATTCTAAGCCATGGAACCTAAGGAGGGTGTTTATGAATTGGAGCTTCAGCTCAAAGTTGTTTCCATTAGCTTCGGGTAATAGAAAGCAAGAGGAAAGTGAAGTATGAATCGGTTAAAACTTGTCCTATAGCGACACGTTGTTGGCCATGATTGGAATGAACTTAGGAGGTGGTGTAGGTGCAAATGAAGTGTTCTTAACTAGTCTTGATGTAACTGGATCCCTGGACCACTCTTGCATGTACAATACAAACAACATTCACCACCACAAACAAACATAAAAATGAAAATAACAAACAAAAAAAAAACAATCACCAAGCTTATCAAGGATACTTGGACCTAGATGACTCCTTGTAGGATCTAAAATATTATGTCAACACAACACTAGAACAAAGATATTAGCGTTAAATAAAATAACTTGCAATAAAGGAAATAAATCTCAGAAAATGCAAACGCAAACACAAGAGATTTTATCCTGGTTCGATCCTCGTGACCTACATCCAGTCCCCAAGTAACTCGCTTGAGATTTTCCTTATTCTTTATTTTGTACACCCAAAACCAACACCTTTTACAGCACTTGACAAATCCCCTTTGCCAGATGTGTACAACTCTTCTTATACCAAGAAGATAACAATACAACTTCTCTTCAACCCGAAGATGCTCTTGTACAATCTTTCTCTTTGAGTAATTACAATCAATCCTATAGTCCTTGAATCTGTATGTGATCGTGAATAAGAACTCTTATAGGTGGACTCTCAGAATTCTTCACTAAAGGATTGGAATTTGAGTGAAGAATAGAAAGTGGAAACAGTTTTCTGAAAAAATATTTTGAACAGAGTTTTTGGCAGAAAACTATTGATATGAATTAGTGTTTTTAGCCTAGGACAACATCCCTATTTATAGGTGAAATCTATAGTCAGTTAGGGAAGTTATTAACTTGAATTTGAATTTGAAACGTTGGATAAAACATCAGAATTCAGAAACTGACTAATAGTCAGAAACTACCATTAGTCGACTTGAGAAAGAGGGTTAGTCGACTAGGATAATGATTTTTGCCTAGAGTAGTCAACTTATAAAAGAGGTAAGTCGACTAAGGAATGGCTGATACAAATGACATGTTTCTAGAAACTGAACTTAGTCGACCAGCAGTAGTTATAAGTCGACTACAACTGTTATTAGTCGACTAAGGGAAAGTATAAATCGACTAATCATAGTATGCAGAATAGAAACAGAAAGTTGATATGTATCTAAAGCAAAACTAAGTCGATTATAGTTAGGAGTAAGTCGACTAATCAAGAGTACAAGTCGACTAATAGGGCTTATGATGTGTGTGTATGTTCAAGGCTTTTAACATTCTAATAAACATTACAATACACATCTATAGTCATTATCCTTGGGAAGTCTTGAGCATGTAGGAATCTTGTATAAGCTTGTAAGATAGAGCTCCAATGAAATAGGTTCACAAATGTATCATCAAAATCAAGTTCCAACATTCTCCCCCTTTTTGATGATGACACTTTGTATGCACAAAAACTTCCTCTGCAGAGAATATGTTATAAGTTCTCCCTTGCATAGAACAGGTTATAACAGATATAGAAAATATGTGTTCCCCCCTGCAAAAAATATATCATAACACATATATATATGATAAATATTTGAAATATTTTTCTATTAGACTTTTTATACCGTACCTGAAAGATAAACATTAGAATTGTACCAAGCATTATAAGATCAAAGCATTAAAATTTAGGAATCCAAATCCAATTTGGATTTGTTTTCATCTGTTAGTAATCATATAATTGCATGAATTACTTATAGAATGTATGTATGATGCAATATAAGTATTTTTATCAAAAATGCTTAAGTTTTAGGAATCCATATGTATTTGTTCTTAATTCTTTTGAAAATAATTTAGTATTTCTTTTCACAAAAGAATTATATGGATTATGATTCTTTTCACTAGCATGTTTAGATTTTTCACTCTGATTTAAGAATCCAAGACTATAATGATTATGTGACATCTTTTGATAAGATAACAAATCATTTAACTTTTCTTTCCTTAATTAAATTTAGTCATATTTTTTAAAATCTCTTCATATTTCATTTAAAACTTGATATGTTTTTATTTAAAACAGTAATTCTTTTATTTAAAGACAAAGTTTCCTTTTAAGCATTACATTTTCTTTATAAAATTCTCATTATCTTTTTTTAATGATGATATAACTTTTTCAAAATTATCTTTTTGAGAATTTATAGAAGAAATTTGAGAAATACAATATGAATTTTCTTTGATAAGATTTTCATTTTTCTTTGATAAAATTTAATTATTTATCTTTTCATTCTTTAGATCATTGTATAATTCATGAAATGCATCTAAGAGTTCAGTATATGTACCTCATCTCTTCTTGCGCCATGTAACAAAATTTGCATGTTCAGTGGCTTCTTCTTTGTCTGAGGAAGATCAATCACTATTCTTCCGATGCTTAATAATCTTTCTTCTTTTTGAACTTTTTTGCTCTTGAATTTTTCTTTATTTTTGAGCAATGGGCAATCCTTCTTCATATGACCTGTTTTATTACAATTAAAACATATAGGATAAACTTACCTTGCTTCAAGAATTTTCTGAATTTTCTTAAGAGCATTGTCATCTCCTCTTTATCGTCATCTAAATTGTTCGTATTTGAGGATGCATGAAAGGCAAGTTCTTTCTTTTTGAGAAGGTTATTGTTCATCCTTCTTTCTGTCTTCCAGTTGTACTTCATATGCCATTAAATTACCATAAGGTTTTCTAATGACATAGTGGAGAGATCATTTGCTTCTTTGATTGCAGTTGTCTTCTTCTCCCAATCTGATGTGAGTGCACGAAGGATCTTGCAAACTTTTTCGACTTGGGTGTATTCCTTTCCAAGGGATGCTAAGGAATTTGTTATGTCAGTGAACCTTGTTATCATTTCTGAAATTGTTTCGATCTCCATCATTTTGAAGAGTTCAAACTTGTAGAAAAGAACAAAAATTTTAGATTCTTTAACCTAATTTGTACCTTCATGTGTTATATGTAGTATGTGCCATATTTGATTTGCAGATGTGGCTATTGACACACGATTTAATTCCTCTTTGGCTAAGGCATAGAATAATGCATTCATCGCTTTAGCATCAAAGATTCGCATTCTTCTTTTGATCATCACTCCAAGCAGTGTAGTTGGTTATCGGCTTGGTGTACGGTGCTTCTACTATGTTCCAAAGTTCATAGTTGAGTAATTTCAAGTAGATCTTCATTCTACACTTCCAGTAGTTGTAATTCGATCCATCGAATAGCGGTGGACGTTGTGTAGAATGTCCTTCTTTGAATTGTGATGAAGGAAACTCCATTGCCATCCTTATCGGGTGTTGACCGGGTATGCAGGGCTCTGATGCCAATTATAGGATCTAAAATATTATGTCAATACAACACTAGAAGAGATATTAGCATTAAATAAAATAAGTTACAGTAAATGAAATAAATCTCAGAAAATGCAAACGCAAACAAAAGAAATTTTATCCTGGTTCGGTCCGCATGACCTACATCCAGTCCCCAAGCAACCCACTTGAGATTTTCCTTATCCTTGATTTTGTACACCCAAAATCAACGCCTTGTACACCACTTGACAAACCTCTTTACCAAATATGTACAACTCTTCTTACACCAAGAAGACAATAACACCTTGTAAAACTTCTCTTTAACACAAAAATGCTCTTGTACAATCTTTCTCTTTGAGTAATTACAATCAATCCTATAAGCCTTGAATCTGTATTGATCGTGAACAAGGACTCTTATAGGTGGACTCTCAGAATTCTTCACTAAAGGATTGGAATTTGAGTGAAGAATAGAAAGTGGAAATAATTTTTGAAAAACAGATAGAAACTATTGATATGAATTAGTGTTTTTAGCCTAGGACAACATCCCTATTTATAGGTGAAATCTATAGTCAATTAGGGAAGTTATTAACTTGAATTTGAATTTTGAACGTTGGATAAAACACCAGAATTCAGAAACTGACAAACAGTCAGAAACTACCATTAGTCGACTTGAGGAAGAGGGTTAGTCGACTAGGGTAATGATTTTTGTCTAGAGTGGTCGACTTATAAAGGGGGTAAGTCGACTAAGGAATGGCTGATACAAATGACATGGTTCTGAAAACTAAACTTAGTCGATCAGCAGTAGTTATAAGTTGACTACAACTGTTATTAGTCGATTAGGGGAAAGTATAAGTCAACTAATCATGGTATGCAGAATGGAAACAGAGAGTTGATATATATGTGAAGCAAAACTAAGTCGACTATAGTTAGGAGTAAGTAGATTATAGTTGATATAAGTTGACTAATCATGAGTATAAGTCGACTAATAGGGCTTATGATGTGTGTGTATGTTCAAGGCTTTTAACATTCTAATAAACATTACAATACCCATCTATAGCCATTATCTTTGGGAAGTCTTGAGCTTGTAGAACTCTGTATAAGCTTGTAAGATAGAGCTCCAATGAAATGGCTTCACAAATGTATCATCAAAATCAAGTTCCAACATTCCTAACTGAGCGATTCTCCGGGAAGGTTGTAGTTTGAATAAGGACCACCAGCTAATCAGCCATGTAGGGGCAAATTATGGTGGGAGATTTCTATGCATAAGCAACGAGCCTTAATTATACCAAACCACGGTATTTTCAAGGCGTAACCTCTTAATCTCTAACCTAACCTAAACACTGATTTGACTGGAGTATAATTCAAAACAAGTTCCAATCACAGTTAATCTCCTATTGAGTCCAGATGTTACTAGGGGCCAACATCTACCAATTTTACATTAAGTTTGGGATTTAAGTACTTGGAATGTTGTTTTAGGCTAAGGAAGGGTGATGAAATCTCCACCTATCATTTTTATTTGGGTGATGCCCTTAGAATCAATTTGTCCAAGTGTGCAGAATATATCAAATAAGATTCACTCATAGCGATTAAATCATCCAAGAGATGAGTCATATTGTATATGCTATGCTCACATACCCTATTTAGAACTCTTCAACAGTAAAGTAACAAAATTGTAAAGCCACATGCCCTACGATACAAATGTCTAAACAAATTTTAAATTTTCAACAAGCTTTTTACTGTTGGTTTATTAGCAGTAATATATGTATGGCGTACAAGGAAAACAGTAGTTGCAATGAGCTAATTTTTGCAAAGCAAGCGACCCTGCAATAAATAATGCCAGTAGCCAACTCAATTCTGAAGCAGAAATATGACAAAATCCGCATTTGCGTGGCAGTCTTGAGGGTACTTGGTCTCTGCTTTCTAGAGCAGAGGCCCAAAATCACTTATTGTCAATGCAGCTAATAATTCCTTGTTCCCAGGACCTATAACCTGAAACAGAAAAGGAATCATTTAGAGAAAATAAAAAACGTTACCCTCCCCGGTAACGATGCCAACAATTTTGTTCGATGGTGATAAAAGACCAAAAGTTTAGAGCAAACCGTGCAAGTCTATATGTCAATGTTCAAGCTCTGGGTATGTATGTAGTATTAATGTACTCCCTCGAACTGCCGTTTGTAGCAAAAGTTATAACGGGTCGTATCACAGGGAGGGGGAGTGATAGAAGCTTTGTCCACTCTTTATTTTTTTTCTTCAAAATATGTCCTTCTTGTTTCAGTTAAAAACACAAGAAAAAAGAAAGAAAAAATGTAAAATCGTGATGTGATTGGGTTGTGATTTAGAAAGTGAGTGAAAACAAAAAAGAAAAGAAATGCAGTTTTGAGAAAGTAATGAATGAAAACCAAAGAAAAGAAAAGAGAAGATTTAAAGAAACTAAAGGAAATTTTACAAGAAGTTTTTAAAAGAAAGCTTGGAGAAAAGAGGTGCAAAAAAGAGTTTAAAGAAATTGAAAGAAGTGAAAGGAAAGTTGCAAGAAAAGTTTGAGTTGTGAAAAATAGGAAGATTGCATGGCTAACATTCTACTAATTAGCGCCACTAATTGTTAACTTACTTGAAGATAGCGCCTCACAATGAATCATTGACCTTCATGAGTCTTGCGCATTAAGAACATGTCATGTGGTGTTCTAATGAAAGTTCTTCACCCTCCACTTTGCGTTACACGGCAAAAACTTGAACATCACCCTATCAAGATCTGTTTTAAGGCGAGATTAGGGTGAAAAACTAGTGCACTATAGATATCAGCAAAGATTAACGGGCATTCTCTAAATCAATACAAGTAAGTTAGGTAATGAATAGATCATCAAGAACATAAAGTTAGAGCATGAAATATGAGAGTTAAATTTCTTGTTACAGAGTTAGAGTTAGACCCTTCATCATAAGCCATCCATAGCTCTTGCTTGCACAAGGCTCATTGGCATGCTATAGATTCATGTGGGTTATTGTCACGCCCCGCTTCCCAAATATACGGAAACGGAGTCGCAATGAGAGTCGGCGACGTATATCGCGAGGAAAATACCCCATATATACCGCTAAGCCTAAAGTAACCTGAACAATAAAATCTAAATCAAGATTAATCAATAATCACTGCAAATAACATATAAAGTCTAACACAATGATAGCATATGAAAAGCACTAGAATAGAGAGTGAATCTGATATGCATGAATCAAGAAAAATATAGAACAGGAATAAAAAGAGGTAAGAATACAGAATAAAAGGGAGAGGACCAAGCTCCTCGCAAAGCGTGCCGTCTCATCGAACTCCTGCACATTAGAACAATCATCCAATATCTGGACGTGCAAATCCAGGGTCGTCAGAACGCGACCATGGTGAGTGTGTGTGTAAAGGGGAAAGAGCTCGTGCAGAAGAAACCAATGTGCATAAATAGTAATCAAAACACATGCAGAATAAGAGACCATATAACAAATAAATAACAGAACTGTAAAATACATGATAAAAACACGAATAAAGATAGGCAATAACTGATCAATAGTAAGCAAGCAACTGATGTCACAATAGATAACCTATCACATGGTCCCTAGGCTGGTGTCCAAGTCTGGTCACAAGTCTGGTCTTGGTTATATAATCTGGTCCTGGTCACAATCATGTATACAGTCATGTGATTATAGTCGGTCACAATATGCTATAAACAATTTATTATCATTTATTATGTCAGCGAACACCAATTGCCACATGCAGTAGACGCATCCCATACTACGCCTACCACACGTGTCAATCAGGGTCCTAAGTTATTGAATTAGTGGAAGAGACTTTGTCCATGCTTTAGGTGGGTTCCGTGCATACCCGGAAACACGGCCCAATCACTGGCGCTGAACCAGGTCCTACGCTAGGTAGTCAATAACAATAACAATGTGTCAATACAATGACAATATGAACAATACGGGATGTCAGTCATCCCCCCGGAACCCTGCAGTTGAACCATATCTCGGCTGTGCAACCTGTATCCTAGGTCCACCCAAAATACAGACGCTGTCTCCTCCCTCAATTTCCCCATCCAGTGTAAGTTGTCAATTTACATTATTTTTATAACAATCAATATCCATGTTATTTCGATTACTGGGACGATACGGTGACAATAACAATATCAATGTAACAATAACAATGTGAACAATAATACCGTGTAAAACGGTAGAATAATATAACAATGAATGTGTTACGGTCCGACAATATTTCCCAGTAACTTTCAATAACATGAATTTATACAATAACGAATCCAAATGTGCTCAATGAACAGTCTAATCTAGATCCAGTCAATATCTCATATCATCTTCTAAGTCATCAATAATCAGATCGATCAATAGCTATCATAAAACTCTGAACATATATATTATAATCACCAATATCAATGAGATCACTCTCATAATAACTCTATCTCCCTGACTGAATTGATCAGTCACAATACATGAAGCACACGGTATGTAATACCCCGTTTCCGGAATACGTACTTAGTTGCGTATTCAGCTTTTCGATCGTATTTTCCGATTTACTTTCCGTATTTGCCGATTTCAGTTTCAAATATCATTTCTAATATATTAGATTTTATATGATTCTGGAATTTTCTTGAATTAAAATGAATTTCTTCAAACCGGTGTCGACCAGCGTCGCTGATCGATTCCCGAATTTTTTATCGTACAAACAGTTAGGAATTTCTTAGGAATTTCTAGAAAGTCCTTTAGACATTATTTCTTAGAATCGAATTTCTACCTAAATACTTTTTCTGAGAATTTTCTGAATTATAAAAATTCCAACGGAGTCGGTAGATAACTTTCCGATATTTTTAGTTTTAAATTATAAATTATTTCTTCAAACGAATTTCACCATGAGTCTTCAAATATTATTGTTGATTTTGGTAAAAACTTTCGGGTCGTTCCGAGATACTTGAATTTCGGACGATTTCGGCATTTTTCCGGAATGTTTCCGCAACTTTGACTTAAACCTGGAAATTTGTCTCTTTTCAACATTTTTAATTTTTCAAGCAAAGAAAATATCTTCCTTTTATAATTCTATTTCCTTTCCTTTTCCTTATTCCCTTTACTTCCTTCACAAACTCCTAATTTCCCAATTTTCCAATAATTGCAATTCTCCACAAAATTCCACCTCATTTCCACACCTACTTCCTCATTAATGCCACTCTCTCTCTCTCTCTCTCCCATGGCCGGCCAAGTGGCCAGGTGAGGGGCACCTCACCCCCTCCTTTTTGCAAAAACACCCTTCACTTCTATCTTATTACACCTCCTTCACAAAATCCCCATCATATTTAACCTCTTCCTTACATTTTACTTCTCTTCTTCTCCACTTCAACAAAAGAGAAGCTCTCACCAACTCCCTCATCCTTCTCAACCTCAACCCTAACTCCAAGAACACCACAAGATCTTCACCTCTAGCTCAAGCAACTGATTTGGAGCTTGGATCGTAGCTCTTTTCGTCGCCAAGGATCACATAGGTGCCATTTGACGACCAACTCTTCCCGGACTCGTAAAGCTTCAATCAAACCTTTCCTAGTGAGTATATTTACTCACCAAGACTTGTCTAATTCTTAGTCTATTGTGTTTTCAAATCTGTATACTTTTGTCTTCAAAATCATGTTAATTGACCATCAAACAAAACCCTAGAAAATGTTCTGTTCCCTGTTTCCCACGATTAGTCGACTTGACCTAGGGGATAGTCGACTAGAAACCCTTAGTCTAAACTTAACCTTTTCTGATTTCACAGTTTTAGTCGACTAGACCAAATTATTAGTCGACTTGAGACCCCTAGTCGACTAACCATTTCCAATTAGTCGACTAGTTTTTCCTGAAACGGATACCCAACTCTCTGGAACCCAGTATTAGTCGACTACAAATCCCTGTTAGTCGACTTACGTATCTATTAGTCGACTACCCTTTCAACCCTAGTCGACTAACTTCTCCTGGAACTGAAAACCAACTCTCGGAACCCAGTATTAGTCGACTAGTCCAGACTGTTAGTCGACTTACCCTGGTTATTAGTCGACTACTCCTTCCAATTAGTCGACTAATTCTGGCAATCTGTTTTAGTTGATTTCTTTCTTGAATTCGGATCTTATCATTGGTTCATGTGCTATGTATTATTGTTACTTGTGCTCATGACTGCTACCTCATGACATGTTACTTGATGGATCTCACCACTTGTTACACCATGACTTGTTATTACATATTCTTGCTTTATAACTGTTAAATTGTGAATATCAACCTTATCATGCTATCTCTTAAACCAAGCATGATACACTGACTTTTGTATAAAATGGACCAACTTACATATGGGTCGGGGGAAACACGCGGATATCGATATGGGTTCGTGTTTACAGTGGGCATTAGGTATATTGTACAATCATATTTCCGGTCTGACCTGAGGGCCTCCAGGGGACCGAGGGGAGTGCTTGCTCCCTCTTCCTGAATACTGTCATGACAAAGGGCATACATAAGTCCCTCCTGATAGGCCTTGCGGCTGGTTCCGTCATCAAGCAACGGAACACCCTGGACCGTGGTCCCGGGCATGCACGGGACCCACTGTAAACATAGTTCGTCGATACAAACGCTGTTTCCAATACAACCTTGCTTTACTAGGATATGGATCTATGTGCTCTGGGACGCTGGGTCACATAGTTAGATATCACAGTAAGACAAGTAATAATAATAGACGTTAACTGTAGATTCATTGTATTAGGATTTATTTCTTCATGCTTTTCATACTTGTTAGTTGATATTCCTTATAACTGTTTCATCCTTCTTTATTCATGTCCCTTAGCCACTTGGCTATAGTTGTTTATTGTTATATGTCTTGACTCCTTGGATTTGCACATTCAGATTCCGAAGCTTGGAACGAAGTGAGCCATCCACAGAGGACCAAGCTTACCTTAGTGAGCAGGCGGACTAGTTCCAGTCCCCTCGTGCCAGACTTACCTTTTGACTCACGAGATCTTCTTTCTACTTGTGAGCTTTTGTATACATATTTGTATATATTTCTTTTGGGCTTGGTTATGATGTAATACACATGTAATGTGTAATACTTTATAATATCCTGTGATAACTTTGTATGTGTACTTCTTGTGTTGCATATGTATGGATACCACGCTTTGTCGTGTACTCTGATCCTTGCTGTACTTTTTGCTTAGCGTATATACGTGTGGGGTATTTTCCGACCTACGTATATACGTCGCAGTGACGTCCCCGTATCAGTGGAATCGGGGGTTACAGGTTTGGTATCAGAGCCTAGGCTCTCACACCAAAGTACAATCAAGCGACAAATCCTAGTAAATTGCTATTGCCAACTACAATGTACAAATTTATCTAGTCCTTCTTGATTCCTCCTTGATTCCATTTTGTATCCTAAACTCCTTCCATTTTTCTCAATTCCAGTTATCTTTTCCTAACTCGGTATGGAGAGAAGAACGGGACGTAACCACTCGGGGCAATCGTCGAATGGACCCACGGGAGAGAATGTGGACATTCTAAGGGTCATTCAGACTATGATGGAGAACCAGCAGCAACAGACCGAACTTCTTCGGCAGGAGTTGGCAGCCCCTAAGGAACAGAGGCCGGGGAATATTTCAGATTTCAGACGGCTGCAACCGGCCATATTCACGGGTGAAGAGAACCCCCTGGATGCCGAGCAATGGTTGACGGACACCACAGATTTGCTGAATGCAGCCAGAGTACCAAAGGAGAACCAAGTTGAGGTCGCCAAGATTCAGTTAAAAGATATAGCCAGAACTTGGTGGCTCGCTGAGGAGGCCAGACTGGAGAAGCCTGTCACGTGGGACACGTTCTCCAAGAGCTTTTATAGCAGGTTCTTCCCTGCTACTGCTCAGAAGGACATGGAGGAGCAGTTCACAGATTGCAGCAGTGGAACAAGTCCGTGGATGAGTACACCGCGGAGTTTCTCAGACTTAGCCGCTTTGCTCCGTACATGGTGACTGATGAGGAGAAGGGGCTAGTAGATTCCAGCAGGGCTTGCAGATGGACATTCAGATGTTCTTGATGCCCCAGCAGCTGAAGACTTATTCAGAGGTTTCACCATAGCTCGAGAGGTGGAGCGTGGGTTAGAGAAGAAGCAAGCCAACCAGATGAGGAACCAAGCCATGAAGAGGCCGTTTGCACCAATGGGAAGAGGAGGCCCATACAGAGCAGCTAAGGTTCAGGCCATGCAACCATTCAGACCAGCTCCTTACCAGATGGCTCAATCAGGTCCTATCTGCAACTTTTGTCAGAAACCGGGTCATTCTCAGCAGAATTGCGGAGGGCAAATGGATTGTGTTTGGTGTGTGGGTCCCGAGACCATTCTGTAGAGGCCTGTCCACATAGGAGAATGGGGATTACAATCAGACTTTGCCAGCACTTCCAGGACCCAATGGACAGAGAGTAATTCCAGGGCCACTTGGGCAGAGGAACCTGGGACCGGTGATGAGGAGAGCTCTTCCCCTTCCTCCACAGCATGTTGTTCGCCCAGTCCAGAGAGGAGCCAGGACTGCAGCAGGGCGTGGTAGAGGTCAGGCTTACAATTTGTCAGCAGCAGAGGCTGAGACATCTGAGGAGGTGATAACAGGTACCATCAGAGTTCATTCTAAACCTGTCCTCGCTCTCTTTGATTCCGGGCTTCCCATTGTTTTATCTCAGACCATTTTGTGGCATCGCATTCTATACCTGTTAGATCTTTAGACCACAATGGGATATTAATACTGGGAATGGAGTAGTCGTATCTTCTAGAGTTTGTACTGATTGTCCAGTAGAACTTTGTGATAAGACCTTGGCCATAGATATGCTCGTACTAGACACCAAAGGGTACGACGTAATCTTAGGCATGACTGGCTCAGTCAGTACCATGCAGTTTGATTGTAGGGAGAAGAAGATTATTTTCAGGATCCCTCATCAACCGGAGTTCCAATTTAGTGGGGAAGTGAAGTCTACCAAGGGAAAGACTCGGATGACTACTTCGGAGGTTCAGAAGCAGAAGGTACCGGTGTGGGATGAATTCCCAGGAGTATTTGTGAGATCTCAGGACTGCCACCTGACAGGGTGATCGAGTTCCTCCATTGACACAGTTCCAGGAGCCGCTCCTATATCCAAGGCTCCTTACAGGATGGCATCGACGGAGTTAGAGATTTTGAAGAAGCAGCTGCAGGAATATTCAGACAGGGGATTGATTAGGCCAAGTACTTCACCATGGGGAGCTCCAGTACTGTTGGCGAACAAGAAGGATGGTGGTAAGAGACTTTGTATTGATTATAGGGAATTGAACAAAGTTACCATCAAGAAAAGTATCCTTACCCAGGATGATGACCTGTTTGATCAGCTTCATGGAGCCCGTGTATTCTCTAAATTGGATTTACAATCGGGTTCATCAGCTGAGGGTGAAGAAAGAGGATATCCCGAAGACTGCATTCAGGACCCGTTATGGCCACTATGAGTTTCTAGTTATGCCTTTCGGAGTCACTAATGCCCTGCAGTTTTCATGGATTTAATGAACCGAGTGTTCTCGCCCTATCTGGATCAGTTTGTTGTTGTTTTAGATGACATCCTGATCTATTCAAAGAGCAGCAGGGAACATGCAGAACACTTGAGGATAGTATTGCAGACTCTACAGCAGGAGCAGCTTCATGCTAAGGAGCAAGTGTGATTTTGGTTGGACAGCATAGCCTTCCTTGGACATGGTTTCAGCAGAAGGAATTTCAGTTGACCCCAGCAAAGTCCAGGCAGTGAGGGATGGCCAATTCCAAGGACGGTGACTGAGATTAAGAGTTTTCTTGGACTAGCCGGATATTACAGACGCTTTGTCCAAGATTTCTCTAGGATTGCAGCTCCGTTGACCAAGCTCACCCGGAAAGGGGAAAGGTACATTTTGGGACAGAGGAGTGTACCGCAGCATTTGCGCAATTGAAGCAGAGGCTCATTTCAGCTCCAATCTTGAGGACTCCCTCAGGGAGAGGAGGGAGGTCATATTCAGTGATGCATCAGGAAAGGCCTGGGGTGTGTACTAATGCAACATGATCATGTTATAGCATATGCATCTAGGCAACTGAAGACTCATGAGCGGAATACCCAACTCATGACTTGGAGCTAGCAGCTGTTATATTTTGCCTTGAAGATCTGGAGGCATTATCTTCTGGGAGATAAAGTGTTGATATACACGGATCACAAGAGCCTCAAGTATATCTTCTCACAGAAGAGTTGAACATGAGGCAGAGGAGGTGGCTCGAACTGATGGCAGACTATGATATGACTTGCAATATCATCCAGGCAAGGTCAATACAGTTCCAGATGCACTGAGCAGGATGCAGAGAATAGAGTGCTTGTCCAGCTTACTCAGCAGAAGGAGTTGATTCAAGACATCATCAGATTGGACTTGATGTTGGTACAAGGAGGT